>ML249385.1:0-21415 GCA_005239495.1 Nicotiana undulata | reverse complement strand
ACTGTCTCATATCCATAGTGTCTAAAACGAGATAAAGGAGGAAAAATAGTATAAGGGATAGAGAGGGACTTCGAGGATCTGCGGGCGCGAGCAGATATACCTTGAAGTCTCTGGTAACCGCGATGGCTGCACTAATGATGAGGTGAATAAGATGTACCTAGATATGCACGCGAAAACATGTGCAGGAAGGGCGTGAGTACACCACAATATTACCCAGTAAGTGCCAAGCCTAACCTCGATCGAGTAGTGACGAGGTCAGGTCAGGGCCTTACCGAAAAATATATATAATAAAGCAAAGCAACGGAAATATCACAGTAATAAAGATNTGAGGTGAATAAGATGTACCTGGATATGCACGCGAAAACATGTGCAGGAAGGGCGTGAGTACACCACAATATTACCCAGTAAGTGCCAAGCCTAACCTCGATCGAGTAGTGACGAGGTCAGGTCAAGGCCTTACCGAAAAATATATATAATAAAGCAAAGCAACGGAAATATCACAGTAATAAAGACTGAAATATAACAACGAAAGAATCATAGAAAATCAACAGCTCAGAACATAACAGTTCAACAAGGGATCGAACAGGGGATCTCCTGAGATACCGTCTTGTAGTCCCAAACGTTAATGTGCAGGAGGATCTCCCGGAATACCGTTCCGTAGTCCCAAAGTAAATATGTAGTACATGGGGATCTCCCGGAATACCGTTCCGTAGTCCCAAAGTAAATATGCAGCCAAACAACCAAATTCATTAGATACGACACAAAATCTTACAATTTAACATAAGTACAAGCTAAGAACACCAGGTAAAACAACTAAAAATGCTGCACGTAGTTCAGGTAAGCAGTTAAGGCAAGTAGGCATGCTCTCCTGGTCTAACGGAATGTTGCACATGCTACTAAGTTCTAATAAGAGGAACTACCAGTTTCTAATCAGTGAAAATCAGGTTTTACAACAAATAGACCGTGTACATACTCGTCACCTTACATACACGATGCTCATATATCAACAATAGTACCAATCCTAAGGGGAGTTTCCCCACAGAAGGTTAGGCAAGCTACTTACCTCGAACCAAGCTCAAATAAATCCGAAATTACCCTCTTTCCACGAATATCCGACTTCGAATGGCCCAAATCTAGCAAAAACAAATTACATAACATAAATATAACTACAAGAAACTAATCTAACGAACGGAATCAAAGTTAAAGCAAGAAATTGGAAAATCACTCAAAATGCCTCCCCGGGCCCACGTTTCGAAATCGGGTAAAAGTCACAAAATATGAACACCCATTCACTCACGAGATCACTCATACCAAAATTACTCAAATCCGATACATAAATCTTGATCAAAACCCCAAAATTCGGCCTAAGAACTCTTCTCAAAATTGTTTCCCCAAATTTTCACCCCAAATCCGAAATTAAATGATGAATTCAAGCATAGATTAGTGGAATATAATCATAAAGGAGTTAGGAATCATTACCCAATGACTTCCTCTAAAAATCTCTCGAAAATTTGCCTTACATCGAGCTCCCAATTGACTTTTGTGATATGAACTCAAAACCCTCGAAATTCCCCTTTTCTGCCCACCAATTCTCGCTTCTGCGATCCCAGAACTGCATCTGCAGTCCCGCACCTGCGTAAGAAACATCGCAAGTGCAAAATCAACTAAAATGGGCTGGGACCGCATATGGGAGCACTGAGCCGCACCTGCGAGCCCGCTCTTGCGGTCCCCAATCAATTCTACGTTGCCGCTTCTGCGGACCCCTCACCGCACCTGCGACCCCAGATGGACAAGGCCCATATCCACATCTGCGACTCCATAGCCGCTTCTACGGCTCCGCACCCTTGGCCCAAAGTGCGCAGGTGCGATTACACCAGATACAACAACTTTAGCCATTTCCTAAGTCTCAATTCAACCCGTTAAGCACCCGAAACTCACCCGAGGCCCCCTGGACCTCAACCAAACATACCAACCAATCCAAAAAATACCATACGAACTTAGTCGAGCCTTTAAACCACATCTAACAACATCAAAAACACGAATTACACACGGATTCAAGCCTAATGAACTTTGAAAATTTTAAATTCTACAAACGGCGTCGAAACATATCAAGTCTCGTCTGAATGACCTCAAATTTTACACACAATTCACAAATGACACCACGAACCTACTCCAACTTCCAAAATTCTAATCCGAGTGTCCTAGAGTCCTCATTCGCAGAGCAGCTGTCCTGTGCCTCTGAAGAGATCAGGAGCTTGAAGGCCTTATTGGACCAGAAGGAGGAGTATTCGGGCGAACTTGTTCAATCACAAACTCAAACCCAAGAGGATCTTCGCAACTCTTTGGAGAAAATTCAATTCCTGGAAAGGTCTTTCGCTCCTTTAAAGGCCTCTCATGATGTTGCCGTGGCTGAGAGGGATGAATTAAGAGTTGAAGTTGAGTTGTGGGAGAAATATTATGAAGCTCTTCAAGACAAGGCAGCCGTTGATATCAGTTGGGCTTATATGAACTCTTGTCTCGACACGTTGACGGAAATGAGCCAACAAGGTTTTTACCTAAAAGACGAAATTGCAAAACCAAGGAGACCATTAAGAAGTCTCAACAAGGTCAAAATCTCTCTTCACCTGAAGGTGAGGCTCCTGCTGCTCATTTCTCTTCATCCCAAGCTGCTCCTCCTGCCAGTGAAGACAACCCCCCATCTGAAGAAGTTTAAGATCATGGTTCTCTTTTTTCTTTCTTTGTATCAATTGGTGGTTAGCCCCAGTCCCATCGGGGGTAAGTTTGGATCCTTTAAGTCCCCAACTGACAACTTAGGGGCACGTAATGTAAAAAACTTAATACGGCTAAGACTAAGTCAATACTTAGTTTATTTTGTCGTTGATATATCAATGCAAGTATGACTTTAATTTCTGTTGAGTTTTTATTTCACTCTTTTAAGTCTTTTGCATGCTTTATTTTTGAGGTTTAAGTTTTACCTCTGAGTTTTGCATATAAAATGCTTAGATTATCCGTACCTTTTCATAGTAGGTACGGTTTGTGAAAGAGGGCCATTTTTTTATCGACACTTAATGAAGAAGACGTCTCAACTTCATAATGGTGTAAATATGCAATAGAGAGATAGGAATGTTTCACATGTTTCTTTTTAACAATGTTTTTGAAAAAAGGTTTTGTGTTGAACTTTCGTAACATTTAACATGTGTTTGCGTACCGTCTAAAACTCATGTTGCAACTGTTTTCTTTTAACATGTTTGATACAAATTTGTATTTCGTAACTGTTTTTATTTTGTAACAGTTTTTTCGAGTTAATACAAGGGAATAACTGTTTTTTGTTCATAACAGTTTTTATAAGAGTATGGGTTTTAACCCGTAATTGTTTTCATTGACAACAACTTTCAATAAATATGAGGGTGATGCTTTTTCATCCATAACTATTTTTTGTCTATAACAGTTTTTTGAATATGTACAAGGATAATGATATTTATCCATAACTATTTTTAGTTACAACAGTTTTCTGAATAAGTACAAAGATGATGATCTTTATCCATAAGTATTTTTAGTTACAACAGTTTTCTGAATAAGTACAAAGATGATGATCTTTATCCATAACTGTTTTAGTTACAACAGTTTTCTGAATAAGTACAAAGACGTGCATTTTTCCCTCGTAACTAATATTTTGCCTTTTAACCTGAACATTCGTTTACATTTACGAACATATTTTCGAAGTTTGTTTTTGAATCAGGCTTTGTGTTTTGAGTCTTTGGCTCTTTTAATTTTGCTCGTATCACTTGACTTGTTGGGTAGATGGATCCTCAGGCTCGATCTTTGACTTTTTGATAGTCTTCTTTGCTTCGTCTTTGCCTTCCATATTGTATAGTCCCCCAAGTGTTTGATCTTTGATGAATGAGATCTCGAGCAATTGACTATTCCTTCCTTGTGGTCCTTTTCCTGAAAAGGAAATACATATGGGACTTGAAGGTATATAGTTTTTAGATGATGACTGCTTAACCCTTTAAAACGTCCATCAGAAAGTGTAACCCTAGACTAGGAATTCAGTTACTTCCTCGCGTCTTTGCAGGTCTAATATCATCATTTGGTGATGGGTTAGCTTTTTGCCGATCATCTAAAACGGTTAGTAAAATTTTAACTGTTCAAATATAAAATCGAACATAATGATACCTGACCGGGGATATTCCTTTCACTTAGAAGTAATACTTCTTTAAATGGATGGCATTCCAACTGATTGGTAAGATCCTGTCGTCCATAGCTTCCAGCTCATAAGCACCTTTCCCAGCAATGCCACGGATTTTGTAGGTCCTTCCCAATTTGGACTTAGCTTCCCTGCACTAGCTTCCTTCGTTGATTGAAAGACTTTCTTAAGAACGAAGTCCCCAATTTTGAGATATCTGAGATGAGCTTTTCTGTTGTAATATCGTTCTATGATTTGCTTCTAAGCTGCCATTCGTATTAGTGCAGCTTCTCTTCTTTGCTAGAGAAAGTCCAAATTGGTTCTTAACTCGTCATTGTTTGCTTCCTTCGTGGTTGTTGTAAAATTTGTGCTTGGTTCACCGATCTCCACCGGTATCAAAGCCTTTGCATCGTAAACAAGTGCGAAAGGAGTTTCTCCCGTGGCTGTTTTTTGAGTTGTTATGTAAGCCCATAATACTGCCGGTAGCTCATCAGGCCAATTTCCCTTAGCTTTTTCCAACCGTTTCTTTAGGTTGTTGACGATGACTTTGTTAGTTGATTCGGCTTGTCCATTAGCCACGGGGGGATATGGTGACGAAGTGATTCGTTTGATTTTCCAGCTTTCGAAGAATTCTGTGATCTGCGAGCCTATGAATTGCGGGCCATTGTCACATACAATTTCTTTCGGTATTCCAAAGCGGCATATTATGTTTCTCCATTCGAAGCTTTTCACTTCTTTCTCTCGCACCTGTTTAAAAGCTTCTACTTCTATCCATTTCATGAAATAATCAGTTAACACAAGCAAGAACCGTACCTTTCCTTTAGATGCGGGAAGGGGTCCACTATGTCCATGCCCCATTTCATGAACGACCATGGAGATATCACTGGGTGCAGTAGCTCTGCTGGTCGATGCATGTTGTTAGCAAATCGTTGGCATTTGTCGCATTTAGCTACGAAACCCTCAGCCTCTTCTTCCATTTTGGGCCAATAGTACCCTACTCCGATTAGGGTTTTGACTAAGGATCTTGCTCCTGCATGATTTCCACAGTGCCCTTCATGGATTTCCCTCATCACGAATTCTGTTTGATTGGGTCCAAGACGTTTTGCTAAGGGACCTCCGAACATCTTACGGTATAAAGAATTGTGAATGAGGCAGTACCGTGCAACTTTTCTACAAAGTGCTTGAGCTGCTTTTTTATCTTCAGGTATGGTACCATTCTGCAAAAGAATTTAAGATTTCGTTTCTCCAATCCCAGGTTAAATTGTTAATTACCTCATTTTTGTCTTGGTCAATTGATGAATGAAACAAGTGAACGACAATTGCATTGTCTTTATTTGTCACTTCTGTAACTGCTTTGAGGTTAGCTAATGCATCCGCTTCTGCATTTTCCTCTCTAGGTATTTGCATAACCTTCCACGATTTGAATTTCCGTATGAGATCTCTTGCCTTTTCCAGGTATTGTTGCATTCGAGTCTCCCTAGAAATTTAAGTCCCCTACATCTGGTTCACTACCAGTTGAGAGTCGCTTTTGATCACGATCTACTCGATTGAGAGTTCTCGTGCCAGTTCAAGTCCTGCAATGACAGCTTCATACTCCGCTTCATTGTTAGTTATAGGTTAACATTTAATAGCTTGTCGTGTCTTTTCACCCGTGGGTGATATTAAGACTATGCATAAGCTGACTCCTTTTACATTAGATGAGCCGTCAGTAAATAGGGTCCAAATACCCAGATTAGCCCCGTTAAAGAGTTGGAACTCTTTTTACACTTCAGGGACAATGCTATTATTAAAACCAGCAACGAAATAAGTTAGAATTTGAGACTTTATTGCAGTCCTAGGCTGATATATTAGGTCATGCTCGCTTAATTCCATATCCCATTAAGCTAGTCTTTTCGATAATTCTTGCTTATGCAATATATTTCTCAATGGGTATGATGTTACAACAGTGATTGGATGACATTGAAAATATGGTCTTAACTTTCTGGCCTCCATAATTAGAGCTAAAGCAAGTTTTTCTAGATGTGGGTATCTAGTTTCAGCATTCAGCAAAGACTTACTTACATAGTAAATTGGTGATTGTTTACCTTTGTCTTCCCTTACCAGTACTACACTTATTGCAATTTCTGCAACGACCAAGATAGACATAAAGCCTTCCCCCTCTTTTGGCTTTGATAGCAGCGGGGTTTTTGATAGGTAGGCCTTAAGATCCTTGAGATCCTGTTGACATTCCTCAGTCCGTTCGAACTGATTCTGCGTAAAATTTCGAAGGTATTTGAAAGATGCTGGAAATGTTCTTCCGCTTGTGTTGATTTCACCAGCATGTCATCGATGTAAACTTCCATCGTTTTTCCCAGATGTTCCTGGAACATCTTGGTCAGTAGCCTTTGGTACGTGGCTCCATCATTTTTCAGTCCAAAAGGCATGACTTTGTAGCAATAAGTCCCCCTGTTTGTAATAAAAGAAGTTTTTTCCTCGTCTGAGAGATCCATTTTGATCTAATTATAACCAGAGTATGCATCTAGAAAGCTTAACAATTCATGACCTGCAGTGGCATCAATTATTTGATCTATGTGTGGCAATGGAAATGAATCTTTAGGGCATGCTTTATTTAAATCCGTATAATCTACGCATACTCTCCATTTACCATTCGTTTTGGGAACCACCACATTATTGGCTAACCAATTAGGGTATTTTACCTCACGTATTGAACTAATTTGCAAAAGTTTTTGTACCTCTTCGTCAATCACTTGGTTCTTGAATAGTCCCTGCTTTCTTTTCTTTTGTTTGACAGGTACGAATGATGGATCTTCATTTAGCTTATGAGTCATCACTTCCGGCGGGATACGTGTCATGTATGAATGGGACCTTGCAAAGCAATTTGCATTAGCTTTTAAATAATCAATTAACTTACCTTTTCAGCTGGGGCTTAGCCTCGTGCCTATGTGACATTTCTGTTCAGGCTTTTGTTCAGATAATGGAACAACTTCGAGCTCTTCCGTGGTTGTTTTGATGTGTTCGTCTTCTTCTGGCTCTTGAATGATATCAGGTCTGGAATCCATGTCTGCATTGTTTGATATACCTACCGTGGTGACTTGATTCACCTTCTCGTGACTATTTGTTCCTGGTTGAATAATAATTCCTTCCAAACCTATTTGGGCAATAATTTCTTCCGTGCCTGTTTGAGCAACAGTTTTCTCCGTACCTGTTTGAGCACCAGTTTTCTCCGTACCTTTTGATTTTTCCGCTTTCTCTTTATTGGCATAGTGTCCCACGGAATTTATATTCCTTGAGGTTTGTTGATCGCCTCGAATATGTTGAATTCCCTATTCAGAAGGGAATTAATTACCTAATGCAAGGTAGATGGTACTGCCTTCATGTCAGGTATCCATGACCTCCCCATGATTACGTTGTAGACCATGTCAGTATCAATGACTTGGAATCGAGTATTTTTTATTACTCCTTCTGCATAAGTACTAAGTTCAATTTCCCCTTTTGTTATGATAGTACAGTTGTCAAAACCAGATAAGGCTCGTGCTTTTGGGTTACTTGATCCTCCATTAACATTTCTTCCACAACTCTTGATAGGATAATGTTAACTGAGCTACCTGGATCAATAAACACTCTTTTTACGTTAGTGTCATGTATAAGTAAGGATATTACCATTGCGTCATTGTGTGGAAGCATTAATTCGCTGATATTTGCGTCGTCGAACGATATGTCGTCTGTTTCCAAGTCTTCACGAACCCGTTTCCCATGTGTAACTGTGAACTTTGTGGTTCTTTTGCAAATTACTCTATTTACTTCATCACCTCCGTGTATCATGTTGACTGTTCGTTTTGGAGATGGTGGTTTTGGGGGGCTCCTTCCTGTTCTTCATATATGCCTGCTTACCTTTTTCACTAAATAATTCTATTAGGTAGCCATGTTTTAACAATTGTTCTACCTCACCCTGCAAAAATCTGCAATCCGACATTCTGTGCCCATGGTTGTTATGGAATTCACACCAAAAGTCTGTATTCCTTTTATTTGGGTTCGACCTCATTTATTTGGGCCATCGAACCTGATCGCCCATATTTCTTAGTACTGTAATTAGTTCAGAAGTACTTACATTGAAGTTGTGGTCTCCAATTCTTGCGTTACCTCTGTGTCATTCATCCCGATCCTTTCTAGATCTTGATGAGGATGAGCCTGTATCTCTACCTGACGTCCTATATTCTGACCGAGTATTTTTGAACCTGGGACGATTTTCTCGTCCCGAAGGTCCCATGAAGGGTCGTACCTGTTCTTACCTATTCTTCTCTCTGGTTCGGAGGGTTTGGAACTAGTGCGATCTTCAGCCCTTGATTGGATGATGGTGTCCTCTTCTATACATAACTTGGTACTACACCTGTTATAGACATCGTTCCATGTCGTAGCTGGGAATTCTCTCAGGCTTTCCTTGAGTCTTCTCATGGCTTCTGAGCTTTTACCATTTAAATTGCTTGTAAATGCCACCGAATTGTCAGGTACCCTTGGTAACAACATCCTTTCTCGTTGAAACCTGTCTACAAATTCACGAAGTAGCTCCGTGTCTCCTTGTTTTATTTTAAATATGTCCGCCATTCTTTTTTTCGACTTTTTGCGCACCGGAATGCGCTTTTATAAAAGAATCTTCAAGATCAACAAAAGAATAAATAGAATTTTCAGGGAGAAGAGAATACCAGGTTAATGCTCCTTTGGTAAGTGTTTCTCCAAACTTCTTAACCAAGACTGACTCAATTTCCTGCTTTGTCAAGTCATTGCCCTTTATTCTGGTGGTAAAAGCAGTCATATGGTCGCGTGGGTCAGTTGTCCGGTCATATTTAGGAACATGAGGCATTTTGAATTTTTTGGGAATAGGCAGGGGCGCTGCACTTGGCTTCCAAGGTTGTTGAGAATATCTATCAACGTCAATGCCTTTGATAACATGTGGTACTCCAGGAATTTGTTCGATTCGATCGTTTTGTTCCTTCACCTGTTTCCGCAAGGTTAGTAATAAAGATTGTAACTCTGGGTTATTGGACATACCTGGTCTTATTTCGAGGGATTCATTGGGAGTTCCCCTACTTCCCTGAGTTTGCTAATCCAGATTGAGGATTTTCCACAGTTATGGTGTTGTTAGGAGGTGGTGTAGGTGATGCGGCCGGTAACCCCCTCGCAAATTCTTGTAAGGCTTGGTTTACATATTCCGCAATCATTTGCTTCACATGATCTTGTTCTCCTGTTTGATCGTTACTATTGTGATTGTTATTGGATCTCTCTCGAGAATGTTCCCTTGAACCTGGTGGGGTTCTTGAAGGTGATGGAGTTCCATCCCTTTGTTGGTTGTTGTCGTTAGTGTTCGACATAGTTCAGAGGGTATAGTTTGAAAGTAAGCAAAGGTTATCAGATTCCCGGTAACAGAACCAATTTGTTTAACCAAAGATATTTTAAGAAGAACATGGGTTTTTGATAACCAAAGAATAAACTAGTAATTGTAAGTAAACTTGTAAATGGAAAGAAATAAGATGCACAAAAAGTAAGTGTATTGCAGTAGTAGTTCGAATGTGTCTTACAAGTTATATTTTACTCCCTTATATAGGTAATTTCTTAATATAACCTCTACCTTTTTCAGTGATTGAGCATTAATGACTAATAATGGCATGAATGTAACGTTACAATGATTAACCATAATTGTTGTGTGAAGGTCGTGTAACGTCTTGCTCATTAATTGAAGATCTCCGAATTTGCCATTTATTCTGCCCAGATTCACTCTAACCGTGTCTCTTCATCTTCTCAATCAGGTTGAGATTCCTGTAGCTAATTATCCCGTGGGTGTGCTATTCCGTGCCTCTTTGCCTCCATCTTCATAGAGTCCTGTCCAGTTGTCGTGTTTTCATTAATCCACATAGATTGCTGAGTCACCACATTTGTTACACGTGTGAAGCTCTTTTTTACCAATACAGCTCGACCGAGATCACCTTCCCCTGGAGAGTGCTTTTTTCGGCGGTCATCTCACTCACATGCCATTTTAGTTCGAGGATCTCGACGTCCCGGGTTTGGATTTCCTCCTTCATCAGGGCACTTTCCTTTTCAAACTCCAAAAAATGATCCAATGCAGATCATAACGCCGCGGTAAGGTAAACACACAAGATAAAATAAAAAAGAAGCGATACCTGTCAACCAGACAACCTCTCTCTTTGGTTGACACCTCCAAACAAGCCCGAAGACCGATGAGCTCCTCTTCTCTTTCACTAGAACGACCTCTTAGCTCGTCAACCTCTGAGGTAAGCTTCCCGCATTCACCCTTATAGAAAGCCAAGTCGGCCTGAAACTTGGCGTTGGTCTGGTCATAAAACACTTTGTCCTGGAAGCACGAGTGAAATAAAATAAGGACAATGAGGATCAAAATATTTGACGAAGCTTGCAAAAGGGTTACCTACGCGCAGAGCCTATCAAGCTCACTAAAAACGGACGGAGCTACGGCTTCGGGGCTCTTCTCGGCCATAGCGCACGTCCCTTCAGACAGGACTCGGTCCACAATGGACTTTCCCTTGTTAGGAAACTCTTTTCGGGCATCCTGTGATCGGTTTGAGGGAAAGGACGAATCTGGGGAGGAGTCGCTCACATCAATGACTTGGGACGGAATAATCGGGGCTTCCTCTCGCCCTTGAGGATCCTTGGGATTAGACGCCTCCAACCCCACATCCAAGAGCACATCTGCTTGGGGAAAGTCCTGGACGTTGTCCGGCCCGGGAACATTTTCCGGATTATCCCCAATAAGATCCTCGCTTTCAGATCGGGTAGTCGCAACATCAAAATCCGGCTCGGTCATCTCCGGTTTGATGTTCGTCGGCTCGGTAAGATGCAGGCGACTAGGTTTTCTCTTCCCTAGAGCACCACCTCAAGATCAGCTCCTTCCCCATCGCGAGTCTGTGGACCCTCACTGACCTCAAGAGACGAGGCCACCAAGTCAACCAGAGATCTTTTTACTCTGGCTTTCTTGGATTTCGAAGGCTCACCCGCAGATCCCTTTATTCTCTTCTTCTCTTTAACAAATTTTAGGGTATCTGCTTCCCCGCACGGCGCCTCCCTCATCATAGAGGCCTCTCCCAAGCCTGTGCAAATACAAAAAGAACAACCATCAGATAAGGGATATGATCAGTAACGCCTTTCCGAAAAATACATTTACCATAAGAGGAATGGCTTACCATGATTCTTCGCCTCCCATCGACCAGCTGACAGATCACGTCGCACGTGCTCGGCATACGGACAACCCAAGTCTAGTTGGCGGATCCAATCCCAGAGACTCTTGACCGAGCCAAGATACTCGCAATGGATGCGATAATAATAGAAGACATTTCGTGAGGTGATCAAATAATGGCAAGAGAGAAGGCATATGGTTAGTATGTGCACTTACATTTCATATTCCACCTCTCGGGGAATTGCGTCCTTTCCGCCGGGATCAGATCCGCAGTCCTGATTCAGACAAAGAAACTCATCCATCCTCTGTCCCTAACTTCATCGGTACATGCAAAAAAGGTCCTCGAAGCTCGGCATTGAAGTTTGATCAGGCCACCGCGATAAAGTCGACATTCTAAAAAGGTGGTCGATGGTGAAAAGTATTCCCTCGACCATGCTAGTAAAATACCTGATCATATATATAATGCGCTAGAATGAAGGATGTATCTGACCAAGGGTCACCTGATATCGATTGCAGAAGTCCAGAATGACAGGGTCTATTAGGGGAGACGATGGCCCCACCGGACCGAAGGTGAATGGGTAAGTATACACGCTAAGGAAGCTGACCTCATGCGTAGTAATATCTTCCTCCCGGGAAGGGATCTAAACCAACACCAAAATCCCCCACCGATAGTCTATTTTTAACTTCCCGACATCTAAGATCAAACTGATATACCGAGACATAGGATGGCATCGCCCTGACCTCGAAGATGACCTGTCAACCTTGAAATCGAAGGATATCACGCATGCCCCAGGGATGCAGTCCTCGAGACGAGGGGGCTCTGTTGTCTTCTCCTATGAAGATCGAGGATGGGAGGAAGGTTTGTCAATCTGAGAAACGTTGTAGCAAGTCTTCTCCATTCCCTTTTTTTAGAGACTTGCAAGAAAAAGAAAAAAGAAGGAAAGATTTGGGCAGAAGGGAAATGCCGGGAAAATGGTAGGAAAGAATCTCTCAAGGGCTTGAAGGAAAAATATGATAGAATAAGTGGGAGAGGTATATTTATAGAGGGCCATTATGTGGAAGGACAAAAGGTGATTAACTATTGTCATCAACGCATGATTTCCTTGAAAGCTGTGTGGACACGACCCCGTGGGTTCCTCTCTGTCCCGATAGTCATTTCATACAGTGTGGATGGCGCAGTGGCGGGAATACTAAAGGATAATGAATTCAAGACGTTTCTTGTCTCTGCATTCCAAGAAACACGGGGACTATCTGTGTACGACTAAAATTGGGAAGGCCAATTTTATGTTCGTTTTGACATTTGGTGGCTTATTTGCATAAGGTCCCAGGTATGGCCCAAGGTCCGACCTCGAGCCTCCCTCACGTTCAACTCGAGGCAGTATGGGTTCGGGGTAGGCATGGGGAAATGATACGAAGATTGATGCAGAAAGATCTATAGCAGAGTACAAATGCGTACTTAGACATTAACTAGCCGAATCAATCAAGATCTTTGTAATAAATGTCAATGTACTATATTGGGATTCTCCCTCCTATATAAATGGGATCCTATCCATTTTGTAAAAGAACAATATTGAATAAGAGGCAGAAGAACATTCGCTGCTTTATTACTTAAACATTCTCTATTTCTCTCTACTAGCTCATTTACTCACATTTATCGCTTTCAATTAGTTGCTCTTCATTTATAGCTCATTATTGATCATAAATAGCATACCCCGAAGCCTGTAAACTAGTTATAGCTTCATCGACCATCTGAACGTATCCCCGAGCCTCGACCCTGAGAACCCTCGAGGCCAGTATCGAACCTTCGAGCTAAGGCGTTCCGGTTTGCTTTTCTTCAAGTTTTTAATAGATTTTACTCCACTCTTTCTGGAACGACCCGGTCGGTCATTTTGAGAGTTATCACCCCGACCCCTAATAACTGCTTCTCCCATGTCTATTTATGCCATTGAAACTTGTCAGAGCGTTGAGTGGTAAAATCCGGAGTGATTTTGGGCACTTAGTCCTTAAATGTGAATTTTTGCTTTAGAAATCAGGCCGAAGCTAGAACTGTGTGAAGACGGATCCATAATGGATTTCCCCCGACTCCGTTAGCTCCGTCGGGTGATTTCGTGGTTAGGAGCATGTTCGGAATGTGTTTTCGAGGTCGATTGTAGATTTAGGCTTGAATTGGCTAAAAATGGAATTTTGGCGAGAGATTTTGATATCGGACTCGGAATGGAAATCCGAAAGTGAAATAAGGTCCGTAATGTCATTTATGACCTGTGTGCAAAATTTTAGGTCATTCGGATGAGTTTAGACGTGTTTCGGTATCAAATGCGAATTCTAAAATTTCATAAGTTCTTAGGCTTGCATCTATGCATATTTGATGATTTTGATGTTATGAGACGTGTTTTTAAGGCTCGACCAAGTTTGAATGAGGTATTGAGGTTGGTTAGTGGTTTTTGTTGAGGTCCCGGGGGCGTCAGGTGTATTTCGGATGCCCAAACGGGCAAATTTTGGCTCAAGTCTATTGCTGGTTTTGCTGGTTTTACAGCAGCAGGTATTTGTTCTCCGCGATCGCAACAGCAAGTACGCGATCGCGTAGAGTTAAATGGAGCCTGTCAGAAAATTTTCTCCATGATAGCAGAACTCCAATCGCGATCGCAGTGTATTGAGAATTTGGCCTCCGCGATCGCATGTCTTAGGTCGCGATCGCATAGTAGATCTTAGGTCTTAAGAAAGGGTCAACGTTTGTTCTCTGCGGTCGTGTGGCCCCTAACACGATCGCATAGCCTTGAGGGCAGGGGGTCCACAATCGCAGACTTGTGGACGCAAACGTGGTGAAGAATTTCCAGGTGCGTGTCCCTTAACTCTCCGCGATCGTGACTCATGGTACGCGATCGCATAAGGCAACATCTGGGCAGTCTTTTAAGAACCCAATTCCGAGGGTTTATGTTATTTTCACCATTTTTGATTTTGAGAGCTCGGGAGAGGCGATTTTTGAGGAATTTTACACCTGGGTGATATGGGTAAGTGATTTCTAACCTATTTAGATCAAATTCCATGATTCCAATCTTAAATTCAACCTTAAATTTCGACATTTGTGGCCAGAAACTGGGAAAAATGTGAAGAACTTCATAGACCAAATTATGGAGTTTTGATTGGGTGTTTGACTTCCGATTTGAGAGATTCTTATATGGTTAGACTTGTGAGTGAACGAGTGTCTGGAAAACATAATTTTTACCCGATTCTGAGACGTGGTCCCGAGGGACGTTTTGGGCAAATTTCCTAATTTCTTGTATTAGCTTCGAATTAAATAGCTATTTTGTTCCCTTGAAGTGATATTTACATTATTCAATAGAATTGAATAGATTTGGGTCACCCAGGGTCGGATACTCGTGGCAAGAGCATGGTATTGAGTTGATTAGCGCAGTCAAGGTAAGTGGCTTGCCTAACTCTGTGTTGGGGATTTCCCTTAGGCACTTTATACTGATTTTTAATATGCAGACGCAGTGTACGTGAGGTGACGAGTGCGTACACGGGTCATGTTTTCTAAATTCCCGCTTTTCCTTCCATGACATAACTCATTTCATTCCTATATTACTGTTTCATGTTATAACTGATTAGTTAGCATAGGGATGAACATGCCTACCTATTATCACTTGAATTCCCCGTACTTGCTACTATTTGCTCCATGCTTAGGTAGTTTTACCTTATTCTTGCCTATTGTTTTCTTGAATTGTTTAATTAAGCCGTATCTGATAGGATTCTGCATCTCATATTTAAGTTGGGACTACGGATCGAGATCCGGGAGCTTTCCCCCTGTACTGCATTGCATATTTAAACTGGGACTACAGACCGAGATCCGGGAGATTTCCCCCCTGTACTGCATAGCATATTTAAATTTGGACTACGAACTGAGATCCGGGAGCTTTCCCCCTGTATTGCATTGCATATTTAAATTGGGACTACGAACCGAGATTCGGGAGCTTTCCCCCCTGTACTGCATAGCATATTTAAATTGGGACTACGGACTGAGATCTGGGAGCTTTCCCCATGTACTGCATTGCATATTTGCTGTTGGGATATATGTTGTGCTGTGTCGAGGGATTTTCTTTATTATTTCTTTCAGTTTTCCTTCAAGTTTTGCTTATTATAGCTATTTATATGTCACTGTTCAAACTTATAGTTGTCTTCCTTTCAAACTCAGTAGAGCCTTAACCTGACCTCGTCACTATTTGACTAGGGTTAGGCTTGGCAGTTACGGAGTACCGAATGTGGAGTACTCACGCTCTTTCCTGCGCATGTTTTACCCATGTGCAGATCCAGGTACCAGTACGCAGCGTTTTGGCTAGGAGTACTTCAGCACTTGCTCAGGAGACCACGAGGTAATTCTGCCGCGTCCGCAGAATCTCACCGTCTCCCCATCTTCTCTACTATAGGCATAGGATATAGATACATACACATTTTGTTTATTCCGTTGTATAGAGCTATAACTGTATAAAGCTTGTGAGTTGGTGATATTCCGGGTTTTGGGAAAATGAAAGCTGTAAATGCCAAGCGGCTAAAATTTTATAGTTATTGCTGCACCTTTACTGTTTTGTCTTATTTTCCCGCATATTTTAGGCTTACCTAGTCATAGGAACTAGGTACCGTCACGAGCTCGTTTGGAGGGTTAATTCGGGTCCTGACAAGTTGGTATCAGAGCGTCTAGGTTCATAGGAGTCACAAGTCACAAGTCACATGCTGATTTATTACAGTCTTGCGGATCGGTGCGGAGACGTCCCTATCTATCTTTGAGAGGCTATGTAACTGTTAAGAACAATCATATTCTTTGGAATTCCTTATTGTGGTAGTTACTGTCATCAAAATTCTTAAACTCTATTTTATTCTTGCTTACATATGGTTCATACTCGTACCGGGCGTACTGATGACCAGGATCTCGAGCTCCCAGCCAGAGGCGTCAGAGGCAGGGGCTGAGGTAGAGGATGAGCATGCGGTGCAGCCCGAGAACCAGCGAGAGCAGAGGCAGATGATCCCTTAGCAGCCACAGTTGGAGGGGCACAGGAGGTCCCTACTATTACTCCAGCCCTCCAGGAGACATTGGCTCAGCTTTTCAGTGCTTTTAGTACTCTGTATCAGGAGGGATTACTTCCGATAGCCCCCTCTACATCCCAGTCAGGGGGAGGGATACAGACTCCCGCAGCCCGTACTCCTGAGCAGAGGGTTCATATTGGGCAGGTTCCATAGTATATTCCTATGCCCCCAGCAGCTCCAGCTCATCTTGAGACTAGGATAGCTGTTCCTGAGGCAGAGCAACTCCGACTTGAGAGGTACAAGAAGTACCACCCACCTGAGTTCAACGGACTATCTTCGGATGACGCCTTGGGTTTTCTTGAGGGGTGTCATCGCATTCTCCGCACTATGGGTATTGTGGAGACGAGTGGGGTTTCTTTCACTGCTTTCCAGCTAAGGGGAGCAGCTTACCAGTGGTGGCGTGCTTTCGAGCTTAGTAGTCTGGATGAGGCAGCTTCAATTACTTGGGCTCAGTTCTCAGAGATGTTCTTACTCGAGTTCGTCCCTCAGAGCCTCAGGGGTGCTTGGCGTGCAGAGTTTGAGCAGCTACGCCAGGGTACCATGACTGTGTCAGAGTATGCAGTCCGTTACAGTGATTTTGCTCGCCATGCACCAGCTTTGGTTGCACTGTCAGAGAGAGGGTTCAACGCTTTATTGAGGGGCTCCACCCCCGTATTCAGACCAGCATGGCCAGAGAGCTGGAGACAGACATCCCTTATCAGCAGGCCGTGAGTATTGCCCGGAGGATTGAGACCATGTTAGCCCGGGACAGGGAGGAGAGAGAGGCCAAGAGGTCTCGAGAGACTGGTCATTTTTCAGGAGCCCGTGCACCACCAGCATGCTATGGTAGGGGTTTTCTTAGTCGCCCCATTCATTCAGCTCTTCCAGCAGCCAGTGGTATTCCAGCTCCTTCTAGACCTCAGGAGCCTTATTATGCACCACCAGTGTCTCAGGTGCCTCCTACTCGAGGTGTTATCACCGGCCAGTCCAGCAGGCCAGTTCATAGTCAGCATCAGCCGCCACGCCCTCCGAGAGGTTGTTTTGAGTGTGGTGACCCTCGTCATGTGATCAGGGATTGCCCCAGAGCTAGGAGGGGTGCACCACCTCAGACTTATCAGGTTCCACGCCTTCCACCAGGCCCTCCAGCTATTCTCCCAGCCCCAACTGCTACCCCGCCATCTCAGGAAGCTCGAGGTGGAGTTCGGGGAGGTCGAGGTCGCTCTAGAGGGGGAGGCCAGGCCAGGTACTAAGCCCTTCCAGCCCGTTTAGAGGCCATTGCTTCAGATTCAGTCATTACAGGTATTGAACCGTTTGTCATAGGGATGCATCGGTATTATTTGACCCAGGCTCTACATATTCGTATGTGTCTTCTTATTTTGCTTCACATCTGGGGATATCTCGGGATTCTTTGAGTTCCCCCATTTATGTTTCTACTCCTATGGGAGATTCTCTTGTTGTGGACCGCGTATATCGGTCGTGTTTGATAGTTATTAGTGGTTTTGAGACCAGGGTTGATTTATTATTACTCAGTATGGTAGATTTTGATGTTATATTGGGTATGAACTGGTTGTATCCCTACTATGCTATTCTTGATTGTCACGCTAAGATCGTGACGCTGGCTATGCCAGGATTACCGGGGTTAGAGTGGAGAGGTTCCTTAGAGTACACTCCTCGCAGGGTCATTTCTTTTCTTAAGGCTCAGCGGATGGTTAAAAAGGGGTGTGATGCATACTTGGCTTATGTGAGAGATGTGAGTGCTGAAACCCCTATAGTTGAGTCTGTCCCCGTTGTTAGGGACTATCCTGATGTTTTTCCAGATGATCTTCTGGGTATGCCGCCCGATAGAGACATTGATTTTGGCATTGACTTGTTGCCGGGCACTTAGCCCATTTCCATTCCTCCCTATCGCATGGCTCCTCCTGAATTGAAGGAGCACTTGCAGGAGTTGCTTGGAAAAGGTTTCATCAGGAACAGTGTATCACCTTGGGGGTGCTCCGGTGTTATTTGTGAAGAAAAAGGATGGTACGATGCGTATGTGTATTGACTACCGGCAGTTTAATAAGGTGACAGTGAAGAACAAGTACCCATTGCCCCACATTGATGATTTATTTGACCAGCTACAGGGTGCTAGGGTGTTCTCCAAGATTGATCTTCGTTCGGTCTATCATCAGTTGAAGATTCGGGAGCCGGATATCCCAAAGACTGCCTTCAGGACCAGCTATGGCCACTATGAGTTCCTTGTTATGTCATTTGGGCTGACCAATGCCCCAGCAGCCTTCATGCACCTGATGCACAACGTATTTCGGCCGTATATTGATACTTTCGTCATCTTGTTCATTGATGACATTCTGGTATATTCTCGGTCCCAGGAGGACCATGAGCATCATTTGAGGACCGTGCTTCATACATTGAGAGAGAAGAAGTTGTATGCCAAATTTTCTAGAAGTGTGAATTTTGGCTTGATTCTGTGGAATTCTTAGGACATGTGGTATCTTCGAATGGGATCAAGGTAGACCCGAAGAAGGCACAGACAGTGCAGAGTTGGCCTAGATCGTCTTCAGCTACTGAGATCCGCAGTTTCCTCGATTTGGCTGGGTATTATCGCCGTTTTGTGGAGGGATTTTCATCCATTTCAGCACCCATGACCAGACTGACCCAGAAGGGTGCACCTTTTATATGGACTGAGGAGTGTGAGGAGAGATTTCAGAAGCTCAAGACATCCCTGACTATAGCTCCATTGTTAGTATTACCCACAGGTTCAGGGTCCTATACAGTCTATTGTGATGCTTCGAGGATTCGCTTACGAGCAGTGTTAATGCAGGACGATAGGGTGATTGCCTACGCGTCCACACAGTTGAAGGTGCACGAGAAGAACTACCATGTGCATGATCTCGAGTTGGCAGTGATTGTTCACGCCCTGAAGATATGGCGTCATTATTTATATGGTGTTCCATGTGAGCTATTCACGGATCACCAGAGCTTGCAGCACATATTCAGGCATAAGGATCTTACTTTGCGCCAGCGTAGGTGGTTGGAGTTACTCAAGGATTATGACATCACTATATTATACCACCCGGGAAAGGCCAATGTGGTGGCCGACGCCTTGAGTCGCCGGGCGGAGAGTTTGGGTAGTTTGGCATATCTTCGTGCAGCTGAGAGACCCTTAGCCTTGGATGTTCAGTCCTTAGCCAGTCAGTTCGTGAGACTGGATCTTTCTGAGCCTCTCCGGGTATATTCTTGTGTTGTTGCTCTATCTTCTCTTTATGACCGCATTCAGGAGCACCAGTATGATGATTCCAACCTTCGGGCTCTTCAGGATAGAGCTCGGTAGGGTGATGCCAGGGATGTGACCATAGGTGATGATGGTGTGATGAGGATGTAGGTCTGTATTTGTGTGCCCAACATAGATGGTCTTCGAGAGTTGATTCTTGAGGAGGCCTAGAGATCGCGGTATTCCATCCATCCGGGTACCACGAAGATGTACCAGGATCTGAGACAACACTATTGGTGGCGAAGGATGAAGAAGGATATATGGAGTTTGTAGCCAAGTGTCTCAATTGTCAGCAAGTCAAATGTGAGCATCAGAGACCAGGAGGATTACTTCAGCAGATTAAGCTTCCATAGTGGAAGTGGGAGCGGATCACCATGGATTTTGTGGTTGGTCTTCCTCGGACCTTGGGGAAACATGATGCTATTTGGGTGATTGTGGACCAGCTGACCAAATCAGCCCATTTCATTCTAGTGTTGACTACATATTCTACTGAGAGATTGGCTCAGATCTACATTCGAGAGATAGTCTGGTTGCACGGTGTACCGGTGCCCATTATATCAGATCGAGGTCCTCAGTTCACCTCACACTTTTGGAGAGCTTTGCATAGTGAATTGGGTACCCAGATAGATCTCAACACATCATTTCACCCTCAGATGGACGGACAATCCGAGCGCACGATTCAGATTCTCGAGGATATTCTCTGTGCCTGTGTGATGGATTTTGGAGGGTCATGGGATCGATACTTGACTCTTGCAGAGTTTGCTTGTAATAACACCTACCAGTCCAACATTCAGATGGCGCCGTATGAGGCTTTGTATGGTAGGCGGTGCAGGTCTCCAGTAGGATGGTTTGAGCCGGGCGTGGCTCGATTGTTGGGTACAGACTTGGTTCAGGATGCCCTGGACAAGGTGAAGGTGATCCGAAAGAGACTTCGCACAGCTCAGTCCAGGCAGAAGAGTTACGCGAATCGGAAGGTTCGTGACTTGGCGTTCATGGCTGGTGATCGGGTTTTGCTTCGGGTATCGCCTATGAAGGGTGTCATGAGATTCGAGAAGAAGGGTAAGCTGAGTCCGAGGTTCATTGGCCCTTTTGAGGTATTGCAACAAGTTGGGGAGGTTTCTTATGAGTTGGCCTTGCCTCCCAACCTAGTAGGAGTTCATCCGGTGTTCCACGTTTCCATGCTCCGTAAGTATCACGGTGATCCGACTCATGTTTTGTATTTCACCTCAGTCCAGTTAGACAAGGATCTATCATATGTTGAGGAGCCTGTGGCTATATTAGCAAGGCAGGTCAGGAAGCTCAGATCGAAGAATATCGCCTCAGTCAAGGTATAGTGGAGGGGTCATCCGGTCGAGGAGGCGACCTGGGAGACCGAGCAGCATATGCGGAGTCACTACCCTCACATTTTCACAGCTTCACGTATGTTTCTATACTCGTTCGAGGACGAACAATTTTATTAAGAGGGGGAGAATGTAACGACGCGGTCGGTCTTTTTGAGAGTTAGCGCCTGATACCCTCAAATTACACTTTTAAAATAGTGTAAAGCGGTCGAAGTCAAATATAATAATCCAACAAGGTTGGGGTCGAATCCCATAGGGAATAGGTGTGAAAATGTCACTATGTTAGTGTGGTTTTTAAATCTAATCGAAATTTTATTCCGTTAGTAAACAAGAAGGTGGAGATTAATAGTTTACTATTTTAG
>ML249384.1:0-29521 GCA_005239495.1 Nicotiana undulata | reverse complement strand
TATATATATATATATATATATATATATATATCGATCCAAATCTCCTCAATGATAAAACCACCGGAACTCAGTTCGTAACTAGAAATTTTTCATGCAATGCAGTACAGGGGGAAAGCTTCCGGAATACGTCCGTAGTCCCAATTTAAATATGCGATGCAGTACAGGGGGAAAGCTCCCGGAATCTCGTCCGTAGTCCCAATTTAAATATGCAATGCAGTACAGGGGGAAAGCTCCCGGAATCTCGTCCGTAGTCCCAATTTAAATATGCAATGCAACCACTGAAGAGAACAACCAGAATGTGACAAAAACAACATACATTGCCACAACAGGCGCAAAAGCAACAAAGACCGAATGCAAGGTGCGATGAGAAAATCAATACAAAGACTTGAATCACAAGAATGGAAAAAACGAACTCATAAGATGTAGCCACTGAAAGAATTCCAAGCACAAAGAGAACAACATAACGAGGGGACAACAAGGCAATTATAGCAATAATTCTATATATTCAAGTTCACAACCAAAGAAACCAAATCATCCCGGAAAGGGAATCAACTATAACCAATCTCACTTAGACAATTAGCTTCACTGAATAAACTCAGCTTGAACGAATGCTCAATAGATAGACAACACCAAATAAATATCATCAACATGGACGGTCATCAACTAAACCCAAGTAGCACTTAAGGGAGAACCATTTAAATCACCATGTACGACTCACGGGCATGCTTGACACCAATGTATAGATATTCCAATTAATGTTAAACAATTATAGGGCGAGATCATACTAGTTTTAGTCAAATAAGCAGTGTATGAAGGAAGATATAGCACAACGGTAGGAAAGGCAAAGTCTGCATTTAAGTCCATTAAGAACAAATAAGAAGCAAAGGAAACGCTAAGCAATTAACTTCTAATTTGAGCAGGAAGAGATGAAACTAGAATTCAAGGATTCAGATATAACAATTTTCAATTCATACGCGGGAAACATAAGGACCTAAAAGCCTAAAAGGGAAATAATTGCAAATAAGTCTGAGTACACACTCGTCACCTCGCGTACGCGGGCTACAATCAACATAGAAGACTCAATCCTAAGGGGTAGTTCCCCCACACAAGGTTAGGCAAGATACTTACCTCAGAGACGACAACCCGGTACTCAAAAATGAACTTCTCGGGCGGAAAGACCTCCAAACGGCTCAAAATCAACTAAAACGACTTCAAAATGCACATAAAACGTATAAGGGACGATTTCTGAATAATAAAGTTCCAATCTTTACAAAATAATGAAAATAGACCCAAAAATTTACCCTCGGAACCCGACAAATTTTACAATTTCCGATTACCCATTCCGATTCGAGTTCACCCATACTAAATTTATCCAATTCCGATAACATTTGGTCTTTCAAATCATGGTTTTACATTTTTGAATTTTTCTTTCAAAACCCACAATTCCCTCAACCCAAAACACAATTTAAATGATAAAAATAAGAACTAATTCATGAAATATAATTAATTATAGTGGAAGAACACTTACCCATTTGATTTGTGTGAAAAACCCTCAAAGAATCGCCCAAAACCGAGTTCTAGAAGTCAAAATATGTTTAAAATGGTGAAACCCCGATTTTGAGTTTAAAACTGTTCTGCTCAGGTATTAAAGCATCGCGACCGCGGACACAAGGTTGTGATCGCATAGAGGAAAGTTGATGCTGGCAAAAAGATACTATGCGATCGCGAATGAGTTGATGCGATCGCATACAAGAGGTCTATGGTCATTATCCAGGTGCACCGAAAACGCGGCAAGGGGTATGCGAACGCGGAGAAGGAGGGTAAGGATACTACGCGAACACGGGGCTGCTATGCGATCGCGAAGAGGAAACAATGTCTACTGCCCCAGCCCTATATTATACTGTGTGAACGCGAAGGGCAAGATGCGACCGCGGAGTGTATGGTGTGTGGAGGTATGCGATCGCGGACGTGCATTTGCAATCGCACTGAAGGAATTCTGGGCTGCTCAAAGAGACTCTATGTGATCGTGGCTACTCCTATGCGATCGCATAGAAGGAAACCAGAAGGCAAATTTCAGCTGTTTAAAAATAAGGAAAATTGACCCGACACCCATACGAAACACACCCGAGCCCCCGGGACCCCGTCCAACCACAAACACAAGTCATATAATCTAACACAGACTCGCTCGAGGTTTCAAGACACATAAAGCAACACTAAAACAACGAATCAAACCAAGAATCTAGCTTATGAATTTCCAAAACTTCAAATAGCAAAACTTGCGTCGAAAACCTATCAATTCAACCCGGAATGACGTGAAAGTTTGCAAACAAGTCCCAAATGACACAACGGACCTACAACCACTCTCGAAATTCCATTCTAAGCCCGATATCAAAATTTCACCTATCGGCCGAAATCGCCGAAATTCTAACTTTCGCCAAAGTACCTCAAATCATTCTACGGATCTCCAAATCCAATTCCGGACACTCGCCTAAGCCCAAAATCATCATACGAAGCTGTGGACATTAACCGAAACTCATTCCGTGGCCGTTTACCCAAAAGTCAAACCTCCGATCAACTTTCTTCACATAAGCTTCAAAATTTGAAAATTCTCTCCCAATTAGACTCCGGATTAACCGGTAACTGAATCTAACCACGCACACATGTCGATATACACAATGTGAGGCTGCTCATGACCTTATGCCACCGAACGGAACTTAAATTCTCAAAATGACCAGTCAGGTCGTTACTAGAAAGAACGAGCGCAACACAACCCAAACCTATTTGAAACTCACTCTAGCCCTCGGGGCTCTAAACCAAACATGCACGCAAGTCTAAAATCATCATATGGAGTTGCTCGTGTGATAAAATCATGAATATAACATGAAAAACTATGAATTAAATCTCAAAACTCATTATTTTTCTCAAGAACACTTAAAGTTCACTATTTATCAACCGGAAGTCCGAATCACGTCAAATAAATTCTGGTTCTCACCAAATTTCGCAGACAAGGCTTAAATATCATAACAAACATGTATCGAGCTCTGGAACAAAAATATGGTCCCGATACCAACTGTTTCAAACGTTAATTTATTTCTTTATTTCATTAATAATTCATCAAAATAATTTCTTTAAAAAATGAATGTCTAAGGCTTAGGACCTCGAAATTCAGTTTCGGGCATACGCCCAAGTCCCATATTTTACTACGGACCTCCCGGAATCGTCGAAACACAGATCTGAGTCCGTACCTCAAAATGTTGACTCAAGTCAACTAATACCAAATTTTTAATTCTAAAAATTATTATTTCTTATATTTTCACATAAAAGCTTTCCGATTTCACACCCGGACTGCGCACATAAATCGAGGTAGTTAAAATTAATATTTGTATGGCTGATAAGCCTAGAACGGAGTCTACATTCATAAAATGACCCCTTAGGTCATCACAATCTCCACCTCTAAAACAAGCGTTCGTCCTCGAGCGGACATAGAAAATTATCTGAGTTTGATCACAAGTGTGATATTTGCTCTGCATGTCCGACTCGGACTCCCAAGTAGCTGCCTCAACGGGGTGGCCTCTCCACTGCACTCGAACTGAAGGACAACTATTAGACCTCAACTGATGAACCTGCCGGTCTAAAATAGCTACCGGCTCCTCCTCATAAGTCAAGTCTTTGTCCAATTGGACAAAGCCGGAATCTAACACGTGGGATGGGTCACCATGATATTTCCGGAGCATAGACACGTGGAGTACCTGATGAACTATGGATAACCCTGGAGGCAACGCGAGTCTATAAGCTACCTACCCCACTCTATCAAGAATCTCAAACGATCCGATATACCTAGGGCTCAACTTACCCTTCTTCCCAAATCTAATAACACCCTTCATGGGAAACACATGAAGTAATACTCTCTCTCCAACCATGAATGCCACATCACGAACCTTACGATCGGCATAACTCTTTTGCCTAGACTGAGCTGCACGAAGTCTCTCCTGAATAATTTTGACCTTATCTAAGGCCTCCTGAACTAAGTCTGTACCCAATACCCGAGCCTCTCCCGGCTCAAACCATCCAACTGGCAATCTGCACCGTCTACCATATAACGCCTCATAAGGAGCCATCTGAATGCTCGACTAATAACTATTATTATAAACAAACTCCGCTAACGGCAAGAACTGATCCCACGAACTTCCAAAGTCAATAACACACGCGTGGAGCATATCCTCCAAAATCTGAATGGTACGTTCGACTACCCGTCAGTCTGAGGGTGAAATGTTGTACTCAACTCTACTCGGGTACCCAACTCACACTGAACTGCCATCCAAAAGGGCGAAGTAAATGGCGTTCCCCGATCAGAAATGATAGACACAGGCATACCATGAAGGCGAACAATCTTCCAAATATATAACTCAGCCAACCGCTCCGAAGTTTAAATACTTGCCACAGGAATGAAATGTGCTAATTTAGTCAGCCTATCCAAAATAACCCAAACTGCGTCAAACTTCCTCTGGGTTCGTGGGAGTCCTACGACAAAGTCCATAGTGATACGCTCCCACTTCCACTCGGGAATCTCTATCTGCTGAAGCAAACCATCGAGCCTCTGAGACTCATATTTTACCTACCGACAATTTAAGCAACAAGACACATACGCAACAATGTCCATTTTCATCCTTCTCCACCAATAATGTTGCCTCAAGTCTTGGTACAATTTGGCTGCACCGGGGTGAATCGAATACTTAGAACTGTGAGCCTCCTCAAGGATCAACTCACGAAGGCCATCAACATTAGACACACATAACCGACCATGTATCCTTAAACCACCATCATCTTAACCTGTAACCTGCTTGGCATCACCGTGCCGAACTGTGTCCCTAAGGACCGCCAAATGTGGGTCATCATCCTGTCACTCTCAAATAAGCTCAATCAGGGAAGACCGAGCGACTGTACAAGATAGAACACTGCTGGGGGAAATATCCAACCTCAAGAACTGATTAGCCAAATTCTAAATGTTTGAAGCTAACGGTCTCTCACCAACTGGAATATACGGAAGGCTGCCCATACTCACCGCCTCTATTTTCTTAATAGTTGTTCATAGCCAATTACGAAATTATCAATAGCTTCACGTTAACAATAATCCCCTTTCAAACCTTCACAATACTGATGATGAGGTGCGATTCATGAAGACCTCATAATTATATACCAGACTTAACGTGTCTCATTTAACGCCACATAGGCGGGCACATACCTCGCAGGTCAAAGCCCAATAATTCTGACGCGGATTTGGCAAATGATACATAATTAGTTAATTAGTTTATTTCTTTATTTATTTATTTAATTATTATTATTATTATTATTTATTCCTTTATTATTATTATGATCATTATCATTATTTTATACATAAATTGTTGAATAAGCCTAACAAACATGACTCCCTACCAGTACTATAGTAAAGTTTTAATTACAGGGGAGACTTACACAAGAATTTCCATCACAAGGACCTCGTCCCTACATAACTTCCACCGCGGCTCGTAACCCGATTTTGAACATACCAAATCATATCAAAATGCGAGGATCTCGCCCTCAGTTCTGAATCACAAGTATTCACATAAGTAGATTTTTGGGTTACGAAGCTCACCCGAGAGTAGAGCATATTAGAAGAATTTTATTAGTTACGCATAACCGTATTAAATTCAGGAAATCATCACTTCATAATAATTAGAGATTGTTCTAATGACACCATTTAATGTAATGAACTCAGCCATACCATAGAAAATATACCAACATGCCGGGTCTCCACCTCTAGGAGTCTGACCTCCACCTTCGACATGTAAGTTGGCTCTCCCAAGTCTAGGACAATTTCTATGACTAGCCGAAATGAAGTGTCAACTTGCCCTGAGTCACACAAAATTCTACAATCATAATTGAGTCCTTTAATGAGTCTGTGAACTTACTCTCTGGCTATACAAACCAAAATAGGAGTATGATGGGCTAACTTATCGAACCTAATGACATATCCTGACACCGTCATGGTGACCTGACGCAACTGTTCAAACCCTAAGCGCCACACAAAATGGAAAGTTCGAGAAACAAACTCTTTCAAAAACATTTATGAGAACTGAGTCAAGTAATTGATGTTGCATTGGCTGGTCATCCTCTTCGTAAGCTTGCCACAAACACCGGCGGCCAATTTCTTCTTTTACTATGTTAACTCAACACTGCTGAGCTACCCCCTTTATTCATATGCTTTTTCATCATTATTTTGGGGTAACTCTCATCTCTATTGATGCACAATGATCCCAAAAGTAGAGCTCTATACAGATAAACATTGGCACGAACCATATAGTCTAGAAGCTTGTCAACCACTATACTCCCTCTGGAGCACCCCAAAATCCGCAACTGTGACTTCCACGCTGAGTAAACCTTATGTAGATTTAAATTTGGTTATATAACTCCTTTAGTACTAAGGTATAGGGTTATTAAGGAGGCGGACATATCGCAAGTCCCAACTTTATCTCTTGCAAAATCTCAAGCCTTATACATTCCAAGCCAAAACCGATATAACACATGACCCCACAATCTATTCGTTGACAGTGGACTTCCCCACTTGGCACGAAGTCATAGGTCACAATGCCTGATAATCCACAATGTTAAACTTCACAGCTCATATAAATCAACCCTGTTGCTTTCAACTATTCCCTTGTTATCCTTCTGGGATATGGAATAGTCCAACATGTACCGACTGAGCTAGAACCCCCCAGTCTAGATCCATTTGAGACTGTACAATAGGTGTTGATGTTCGAGCGTTAGTCTGAGCTCTACTTTTGTCTCTTCCTCTAATCGTAGCTGGCATTGGGGCTTCATCTCTTGTCCGGTTGTAAACGCTTTGCGTGTTGTCGAGATTTGTGAGAGGACAAGAATAGACAAGTTCAATCATCAATGGTAGAATAAATTCGCACGATGGAGTAGAATAGAAGTGAAATTTTTCCTAACTTCATATCCTCTGAGAGATAAGTACAGGCGTCTCCGTACCGATCCTTCAGACTCTACCAAGTTTGTTCGTGAATTGTGAGACCTCAGCAACCTAGTGCTCTGATACCAACTTGTCACGACCCAAATTGCCAACCTTAGGGATCGTGATGGAGCCTAACACCACACTTACTAGGCAAGCCAATGTTAGAATTCGATTAACTAATTTCCTTTGATTATTTACTTAAGCATAAATAAATAAATTAAAAGTAACTTAATTTAAATGATTTCCAATGAGATACTCCAAATATAAAAGAAGAAGCAACTAAATAAAACGAACCACGAACTAAGTACATAAATAACTCTAAGACTACCCCAGTGTCTGGTGTCACAATTCACGAACTATTAAAGGATACTACAAATAATGGGCTGAAAGAAATAATATAATTGTTTTGAAAAATAAAAAAACAGTCTCGGCGAACTAGGAGAAGACTCTCAGGATCTGCAAACGCCGGCAGATATACCTCGTGTCTCCGAAAAATAAATAGCTGCTCTAAATATCCCTACTGTTGGTCGGTACCTGGATCTGCACAAAAGAGTGCAGAGTGTAGTATCAGTACAACCGACCCCATGTACTGAGTAAGTGTCGAGCCTAACCTCGACGAAGTAGTGACGAGGCTATGGCGGGGCATTACCAACATATAACCTGTGACAATAATATATACGATAACGCAGTAAAACAATTCTACATGAACAAGAAAAATATAACTGAGACAATAATTATAAAGCAAGAAGGAAATCTAAACAGATAATTAAGTAGTGCAACAACAATGAAATAACTCAGCCACCTTTTCCAGGCCTCAGCTATCACAAACTCTCAAATAATTTTTAAGTTTCCAAACTTTAACTTTAAATAAAAGTAGTGCCAAAATATGAAAAATAGTAATATAAAATAGTAGTTTTCAAATCTATGTCTTTCTTTGAAAATCAGTAAAAATATAATTGTCCTTCCTTATTGCTCCTTGTTGCGACATGCAACCCGATCCCACCAGACATATCATATCAATTTATTCACCCGTATCACGATCAATTTATTTACTCGTATCACAATCAATTATCCACCCTTATCACAACCCCCTTATCACCACCCCCTATCACAGCCCCCTCATCACCGTATTTCAAGTCAAAGCCTTTTACAATATTTATGTCTCGGCAATTGTAAACAAAACAAGTTTCACTTTAAATAACAGTAAAAGCAGAATATGAAATAATGACAATAAAACAATGAGTGTTCCAGCCTTTATTTTATAAACAATAAAACACGCATATTCTCCCTTATCATGGTCTTGTTGCGGAGAACAACCCGATCCCACCTATTCACAATATCGCAAATAATTATCCACCCTTATCACACCAATTTTGTTTATTCATAAAAAACTTTCACAGTTCAGGACAAGCCTTTCACAACACTTTTATTTCAACAAACTTCAAACAGAAAACAGTATAACTCGTAAGCTTCAACCAATATCATTTCACAATAAAACCAACCAGAATATATGTAAACGCCGTAACGCTGTCAACCCAGCTCAATCTTTATGTACTATGATAGAATCAAGATAATAGCCAACGCTTTTAACACACTTGCAACAACAATTGGCAATAATCGATTGGAATAAAATAGTCACGTAAACCTCAAAAAAATCATAAAACAGTTAAACTGCAATTCTCATAACTTCCTCAATATTATCAAAACTGAAACCAACAGGAACACACACACACACACACACACACACACACACACACACACACACATATATATATATATATATATATGCCTCGTAGGATTAATGCCAAACTACTATACCATTTTGTACCACAAGGGAAGCAAATAAACAACCAATACTCTTTCCAAAATAACCATATCAATATTTAACAACAACGGAACAAGGCCAAGTAATCGTAGAAACAATAATGAACATAGAATAATTAAGCCAAGAATCAATTAACTTGGGAACGGGGAAGGGATCATGTTTAACAGACCATTTAGTGGTGCATAGATACTCGTCACCTCACTTATACACCACGCACATGCATTTCACATAGCAAACAAGTGGGGACTCCTATTCTCTCAAGTCAAAGTTAGACCAAAAACTTACTTCAATTTTGTAGGCCACTCATTGCTCAATTACAGCTTTTCCTTTTGAATTCACCTCCAACACACTCAAATCTATTCATAATCAACTTAATATCATTAATTAAGGCTAAAGAAACTAGCTTTATTGAAAATTACAAAATTTCCTAAGTTTTCTATAAAAAAAGTGAAAACCCGCTTGGTCTAAACTCGTGGTTCAGACCAAATTACGTTTACCCATTCACCCCCGAGCCCGAATATGCAACTAATTTTGAAATTCGTCCTCAATTCGAGGTAAAAATTCAATTTTTACAAAATTCTCTAATTCTACCCAAACCCTCAATTTTTACCATAACTATTCTTAGTTTTTGATTTAAAAGTGATGCAAATCAATGAGTAATTGAAAGAGTAAAGTTTAGAATTGATTACCTATGACCTGAGAATGATATTTGGCGAATAAATTCGTTCCTAGGGCTGTGGGGTTCGAAACATTGAAGAAGAAGAAGAAGAAGCATGCTCGTTATATATATATTTTTCTGCCAGCTATTCTGCCTCGTTTATTGTGCCAAACGATCCCGAAATTTGATTTTTATGCCTCCAATGGATTCTTTGTGAAATTCTAGTCAAGTTAGGCTTTTAAATCACTCAATTTAACCTTATAATGAAGGATATATGTAGGTTTTAATATTTGTAAATAGTGCAGATTTTTAATACGCTGTTAGTGGAAATTTCGTAATTAATCTGAAAAACTGGCAACCTTAGTAAAATGACCATAAAATCCTCATACGATGTCCAAATTCGATGATTCTTTTGCTACGGCTCCATAATTACGATACGGATCTAATACTTCATTCAAAATAAAAATCGGAGCTCATTTGTTCAATATGATATCATTTATACTTGAAGAAACAACGTCGAAGCATAAGAAAGAATGAGCGCAACACAACACAAACCTATTTGAAACTCACCCGAGTCCTCGGGGCTCTAAACCAAACATGCAGTCTAAAAGCATCATACGGACTTGCTCATGCGATCAAATCATGAAAAACTATGAATTAAATCTCAAAACTCATTATTTTTCTTAAGAACACTTAAAGTTCACTATTTATTAACTGGACATCCGAATCACGTCAAATAAATTCCGATTCTCACCAAATTTTGCAGACAAGGCTTAAATATCATAACAAACTTGTATCGAGCTTCGGAACCAAAATACGGGCCCGATACCAACGGTTTCAAACGTTAATTTATTTCTTTATTTCATTAATAATTCATCAAAACAATTTCTTTCAAAAATTGATTTTTAAGGCTTGAGACCTCGGAATTCAATTTCGGGCATACGCCCAAGTCCCATATTTTACTATGGACCTCTCGGGATCGTCGAAATACAGATCTGAGTCCGTTTACTCAAAATGTTGACTCAAGTCAACTAAAACCAAATTTTTAATTCTAAAAATTATTATTTCTTATATTTTCACATAAAAGCTTTCAAGTTTCACGTCCGGACTGCGCACACAAATCGAGGTAGTTAAAATTAATCTTTGTATGGCTAATAAGCCTATAACAGAGTCTAAATTCATAAAATGACCTCTTAGGTCATCACAATTGTCGCACCCCCTTTTTCCCCCTCGCGGAGTCCGGGTTTATGACATTGGGTTGAGACAACTCATCCTTTTTGGAAAGAGGTTTGAATTTTTTTGAAGAGTCGCCACCTAACGATTTTGAGGTGCGGCACCTAAGGGGTTCATTTATGACTACGTTTGGTAACTAGAAATGGGTAAGGGCTTGAAATTATCCCAAGGGGAAGGTGTTCGACACCTCTCAGGATCCACAAGTGTGGTTCCCAGCCAAACAACTTTATTGTGAATTTGTACAATTTTAGCAAACAAGCAAGTAGGGTTCAAGTAATAGGGGATTTAAGTCTAAGTACACAGATTTTTTGAAAATAATTAATGAAAATTTAGATTTTGAAAAGAATTATAATCTAAGCATGTGAAAGTAAAGGATGTCCTAGGTTTTACAATATGGATCACATCAATGCAATACCCGGTAGGACACTCCTCGAAGAGGGGCTACACGTGGTATTAGTGCACCGATCATCATATCCATATTCTACCAATCCCCACCCCGTGAAGGTAACTAAAGCGCGTGTTGGTCGCGAACTCTATTGCATGTTGTTACTTGTCCCTTCCTATCAGTCCCGGAGGAATTTAGGACTTCTATCCTAGAAAAGGGAGGTTCTAGACAGACCCTTAAGTTTAAAGGTGAAAAATACTAGTGCAACATATAATAAACAAGTAGGACTGCAGATAAAGAAGGGCATGGAAAGCAAGTAAAGGCTCAAATATACATGTATTGGTAAAAAAGAATTTCACACGTAAGATGGTTCCTGACAGCTCAGCCAACTACGTGGACCAAGGAAAACACGACAGTTGAATATGATTCTATGAAGAGGTACGGAACAAAGAGGCGCAGATCAATAAACCTATGGAGTAATCAGTTACGGGAAACTCAACCTGATTGAGACAAGGAAGAGACACAGTCAAAATGAATCTAGACAGAACTACGGGCAGATTCAGGGATCCTCAATTGATAACTCATACGTTATGTAACCTTCATACAATAGTTACTGTTACCCTTTGTAACGCCCCATTAATGTCATAATTAGTCATTAATGAGCAATCATAGCAAGAAGTATATGTTATATTAAGAAATCCCCTATATAAGGGATGAGAATATAACTTGTAAAGGGCATCTGAACTACAGATACAATACGCTTTACTTTCTAAGCATCATATTATCGTCATTCATTGATTTTCTTTTACTTAATATTATTTCTTTGATTATCAGTAACCCGTGTTCATCCTAAAAACAGCTTTGGTCAAAGGATTTAATTCTTTGGTTAAACAAATTTGTTCCGTTACCGGGAATATGATAATCTTTGTTTGCTTTTCAATCGATATCCTCTAAACTATGTCGAACTCCAACGACAACGACCAACAGAGAGATAGGATTCCATCACCTCCTCCACCTCCTAATAACACAATTATCGTGGAAAATCCTCAGTTTGGGTTGGTAAACTCAGCAAGGGATGACACTCCTAACGAATCTCTCAAAACGAGACCAGGTTGACTAATAACCCTGAGTTACAAAATTTACTACTAACCTTGCAGAAACAGGTAAAGGAACAAACGATCGAATCGAGCAAATTCCTAGAGTGCCACCTGTTGTCAAGGGCATTGATGTTGATAGATATTCTCAACAACCTTGGAAGCCAAGCGCAGCACCCTTGCCTATACCCAAGAAGTTTAAAATGTTTGACGTTCCTAAGTATGACGGAACAACTGACCCACGCGACCATGTGACTGCTTTTACCATCGGAGTAAAGGGCAACGACTTAACAAAACAAGAGATTGAATCAGTCCTTGTCAAAAAGTTTGGAGAAACACTTACCAAAGGAGCCCTAACTTGGTATTCTCTTCTCCCTGAAAATTCTATTGATTCTTTAGCTGAGCTTGCAAATTCTTTCATAAAAGCACACTCTAGTGCACAAAAAGTGGAGAAAAGAATGGAGGACATATTTAAAATAAAGCAAGGAAACACGGAACTACTCCGTGAATTTGTAGACAGGTTCCAGCGAGAAAGAATGCAATTACCCCGGGTACCTGATAATTGGGCAGCCATGGCATTCGTAAGTAATCTAAATGGAAAAAGCTCAGAAGCCACAAGGAGACTTAAAGAAAATTTGAGAGAATTCCCAACTACAACGTGGAATAATGTATATAACAGGTACATCACTAAACTTTGAATAGAAGAAAATAGCATCGCTCGTTTGAAAGATGAAGATCATTCCAGATTCAGGCGATCCGAATCAGACAAGAGATCAGGTAAAAACAGGTACGATCCTTACTTAGGACCATCGGGACGCGAAACTCGCCCCAGATTTGAAAATACTAGGTCAGATTATAGACCACCAAGCAGGGATGTAGGCTCATCCTCATCTAGATCCAGAAAGGATCGGGATGAATGACCTAGAGGTAATGCACAAATTGGGGATCATACCTTCAATGTAAGTACTCCTGAACTTGTTTCAATATTAAGAAATATGGGAGATAAGGTTAAATGGCCCAAAGAAATGCGATCAAACCCAAATAAAAGAAACCAGGATTTCTGGTGTGAGTTCCATAATGATCATGGACACAAGACTGCAGATTGCAGATTTCTATAAGGTGAAATAGAACACTTATTGAAACAGGGCTATTTAACATAATTATTTAGTGATAAAGGTAAACAGGCATATATGAAGAACAGGTAGGAGCCCCTGAAGGCTCCTTCTCCAAAAAGAACCGTCAACGTGATACATGGAGGAGAGGAAGTAAATGGAATAGTTTGAAAATTAGCCTCGAAGGTCACAATTACCCACGGAAAACGAGTTCGAGAAAATCCAGATGAAGATGATATAACCTTTGACGATGCAGATTTTGGCGGGCTAATGCTTCCCCATAACGATGCTCTGGTAATATCTTTACTCATTCATGACACTAACGTTAAAAGAGTGTTGATTGATCCAGGTAGCTCAGTCAATATCATTTTGTTAAGAGTTGTGGAAGAAATGCTCATGGGAAATCAGGTGATCCCAAAGGCACGAGCCATATCAGGGTTTGATAACTCTACGGTGATAAGCAAAGGAGAGATCGAACTTAACACTTACGCCGAGGGAGTAACTAAGAACACCAAATTCCAAGTCATTGATACTGACATGGCTTATAACGTGATTATGGGAAGGCCCTGGATTCACGACATAAAAGCAATACCATCCACCTTACACCAGGTAATTAAATTCCCCTCAAAATGGGGAATCAGACAAATTAGAGGTGATCAACAGACCTCCAGAAATATAAATTCTGTGGCGCTTTATAACAAAAAAGAGACGAAAGAATTGAAAGATAGAGAAATCTTCCAAACAGATGTCACCGGCCAAATAGGTACAAAAAAATTATTGACCAAACAGGTATGAAAGAAGTGAATGTTCAAACAGGTACGGGAGAAGATACCCACGAGAAGGTGAATCCAGTCGCCATAGAAGATGCGTTGGACCATACAGATGTAGATTCCAGACCGGACGTCATTCATGAATCGGAGGAAGACGAACACATCAAAACAACTACGGAAGAGCTCGAAGTTGTTCCATTGTTTGAACAAAAACCTGAACAGAAGGTGTATATAGGAACGAGGCTGAGCCCTGGGCGAAAAAGTAAGATAATTGATTATTTAAATGCTAACGCAGATTGCTTTGCGTGGTCCCACTCAGATATGACATTCCACCAGAAGTGATGACTCATTAACTATATGAAGATCCATCCTTCGTACCTGTTAAGCAGAAGAAAAGAAAGCAAGGACCATTCAAGAACCAAGTGATCGACGAAGAGGTATAATATGAAGCTGAATCCAGAAAAATGCGCTTTTGGTGTACAATCAGGTAAATTTCTGGGTTTCCTTGTATCAAACAGGGGAATAGAGGTAAATCCTTCTCAAATTAAAGCTATAGAAGAAATACCTGATATACTAACAAATAAAAAAGAAGTTCAAAGACTAACGGGAAGAATCGGAGCTCTGGGAAGATTTATTTCCAAGTCTTCCGAAAAAGGTTTTAAATTCTTTTCAGTCCTCAAAAAGCAGAGTCAGTTCAAATGGACTGAAGAATGTCAACAGGCCCTCAAGAATTTGAAGGCCTATCTATCAAAACCCCCACTGCTATCAAAGCCAAAAGAAGGGGAGAGACTGTACATCTACCTGGTTGTCTCACAAATTATTGTAAGCGCAGTATTGGTAAGAGAAGATATAGGTAAACAATCTCCTATTTATTATGTAAGTAAAACTTTGCTAGATGCTGAAACTAGATATCCACATATAGAAAAGTTAGCCTTCGCTATAATAATGGCATCTAGAAAATTACGACCATATTTTCAATGTCATCTAATCACTGTTGTGACTTCATATCATTTAAGAAATAGTTTGTATAAACAAGAACTGTCAGGAAGATTAGCCAAGTGGGCCATAGAATTAAGTGAGCATGAAATAACCTATCAGCCTATGACTGCAATTAAGTCTCAAATACTAGCTGATTTTGTTGCTTACTTTAGTAATAGTATTATCCCTGAGGTGGAAAAAGAGTTACAACTCTTTAACGGTGTTAATTCGGGCCTATGGACCCTATTTACCGATGGCTCTTCCAATGTAAAAGGTGTCGGCTTAGGCATAGTCTTAATATCACACACGGGTGAAAAGACACGGCAGGCTATCAAATGTTATCCTATAACTAACAATGAAGCAGAGTACGAAGCTGTCATTGCAGGACTAGAACTCGCACGGGAACTCTCAATCGAGAAAATCGTAATCAACAGCGACTCCCAACTAGTAGTAAATTAGATGCAGGGGACTTACATCGCTCGAGAGACTCGAATGCAACAGTATCTGGAAAAGGCACGAGAGCTCGTGAGATAATTCAAAACATGGAAGGTAATACAAATACCTAGAGAGGAAAATGCAGAGGTAGATGCATTAGCTAACCTCGCAGCAGTCATAGAAGTAACAAACAAAGACAATGCAATTGTCGTTCATCTATTCCATTTAGGGATCGACCAGGACAGGAATGAGGTAACTTTCAACAACTTAACCTGGTATTGGAGAAACAAAATTCTTAATTTTTTGCAGAATGGCACCGTACCTGAAGACAAGAAAATAGCTCAAGCATTTCTCCGCAAAGTTGCACGGTACTGCCTTATTCGCAATTCATTATATCGCAAGATGTTCGGAGGGCCCCTAGCTAAATGCCCCAGACCTAATCAAACGGAGTTCGTGATGAAAGAAGTCCATGAAGGACATTGTGGAAATCATTCAGGAGCGAGATCCTTGGTAAAAACCTTAATCAGAGCTGGGTACTACTGGCCCAAGATGGAAGAAGAAGCTGAGAACTTCGTATCTAAATGCGACAGGTGGCAAAGGTTCGCCAATAACATCCATTGACCAGCGGAATTATTGCATCCAATTATATCCCCATGGCCCTTCATAAAATGGGGTATGGACATAGTGGGACCTCTTCCCCCGGCTAAGAGACAGGTACGGTTTCTACTCGTACTAACCGACTATTTTACAAAATGGGTAGAGGCAGAAGCATTCAAACAGGTGCGATAAAAGGAAGTTAAAAGCTTCTTATGGCAAAACCTAATATGCCGCTTTGGTATACCAAGGGAGATCGTGTGTGATAATGGCCCACAGTTCATAGGCTCACAAATCACAGAATTCTTCAAAAGTTGGCAAATCAAACGGATCACTTCAACGCCATACCACCCCGTGGCTAACGGTTAAGCGGAAACGACGAATAAAATTGTCATCAACAACCTGAAGAAGCGGCTAGATAAAGCCAAAGGAAATTGGCCTGATGAGTTACCAGTGGTATTATGGGCATACAGAACAACTTCAAAAATAGCCACGGGAGAAACTCCGTTGGCACTTGTCTATGGCTCAGAAGCCTTAGTACTTGTGGAAATTGGCGAGCCAAGCATAAGGTTTATAACAGCTACGGAGGAAGCAAACAGTGATGAATTGAGGACTAATATGGACCTGCTCGAACCACGAAGGGAAGCAACATTAATACGGATGGCAGCTCAAAAACAAATCATCGAGCGTTACTACAACCGTAAAGCCCATCTCAGATACTTCAAGATTGGGGACTTCGTCCTCAAAAAAGTCTTCAAATCAAAGAAAGAAGCAGGCGCAGGAAAGTTAAGTCCAAATTGGGAAGGACCCTACAAAGTCTGAGGCCTAGCTGGGAAGGGCGCCTACGAGCTGGAAGCTATGGACGGCAGAATCCTACCGACAAGCTGGAATGCCATCCACTTGAAGAAGTACTACTTCTAAGGAAAAGAAGTACCCCCGGTCAGGTATCACACATTCGATTTTATTTTGAACATTTAAAATCTTACTAACTTTTTTAGATGATAGGCATAAAGCTAACCCATCACCAGATGATGATATTAGACCTGCAAAGACGCGAGGAAATAACTAAATTCCCGGTCTAGGGTTACACTTTCTGATGGACGTTTTAAAGGGTTAAGCAGTCTTCATCTAAAAACTATATACCTTCGAGTTCGGAACGTTTTTCCTTTTCAGGAAAAGGACCACAAGGAAGGAATAGTCAAGTGCTCGAGATTTTATTCTTCAAAGCTCAAACACTTGGGGGGACTATACAGTATGGAAGGCTAAGACGAAGTGAAGAAGACTATCAAAAAGTCAAAGCTCGAGCCTCAAGATCCATCTACCCAACAAGTCAAGTGATACGAGCAGAATCGAAAGAGCCGAAGACTCAAATGCAAAACCTAATGCAAAAAACCTTCGAACATGTTCAGGTTGAAAGGCAAAATATTAGCCACGAGGAAGAATGCACATCTTTTTACTTATTCAAAACTGTTGTAACCAAAAATATAGTTAAGGGTAAAAGATCATCATCATTGTGCTCATTCAAAAACTGTTATCAAATAAAACAGTTACGGATGAAAGATCCAAATCCTTGTATTTGTTCAAAAAACTGTTATCAAATAAAACAGTTACGGATGAAAAAGCATTTCCCTCGTACTTACTATAAACGGTTATCAATAAAAATAGTTGCGGGTAAAAACCCCAATCTTTATAAAAACGGTTACTAATGAAAAACAGTTGTTCCCTGGTATTAATTCAAAAAAACTGTTACCTATGAAAATCAGTTACGAAATACAAGTGTATATCAAATATGTTAAATGAAAATAGTTGAAACATGAGTTTTAGACGATAATCAAACACATGTAAAATGTCGTGGAAGTTCAAACAGAAAACTTTCCTCAGAAATATTCTTAAACATGTGAAAAATTCCTATCACTCTATTGCATTATTACACCATCGTGAAGTTGAGATGTCTTCTTCATTAAGTGTCAATCATAAAGGGCCCTCTTTCATAAACAAAGCCTACTTTAAAAAGGCTCACAACACCGTGCCTACTATGAAAAGGTACGGGTGATTTCAGCATCTTCATGCAAAAACTCAGAGGTAAAACAAAAACCTCAAAAATTAAACATGCAAAAGACTTAAGAGTAAAACAAAAACTCAAAGCAAAAAAAGTCATAACTTGCATATATTCAAAAAGAGCGGCTAAGTAAGAAGTAAGTACTAACTAGTACTTAGCCGCATATAATTTATACGTTAAGGTACCCCTAAGTTGTCAGTTGGGGACTTTAAAAAAAATCCAAATTTACCCCCGAATGGAGCTGGGGGTAACCACCAATCAAATAAAAAAAAAGAGAGGGGGTGAACCAACATCTTAATCTTCTTGAGAAGGAAGATTGACTTCTTCACTTGGAGCAGGAGCAGCTTGGGATGAAGAGTCTTGGGCAGCCGGAGTTTCACCTTCAGATGAAGAGAGATTCTGACCTTGTTGAGCCTTCTCCATGGCTTCCTTAATTTTAGCTATTTCAGCACTAAGGTCGAAACCCTCTTGACTCATTTCCATCAATGTGTCAAGACGAGAATTCATGTATGCCCAACTAACATCGAAAACAACTGCCTCTTCAAGAGATTCATAATATTTCTCCCATACCTCAAGCTCAACTCTAAGCCCGTCCTTCTCAGCTTAAGCAGCTTCATGAGCAGTCCTCAAAGGTACAATCGACTCCTCCAGAGATTGGATTTTTTCTAAAGCAATACGAAGATCCTACTGAGTCCAGGTGAGTAACTGCACAAGCTCGCTTGAATATTCCTCCTTCTGTTCCAACAAGGCTTTCAAATTCCTAGCTTCTTTTGAGGCACGGGACAGCTGCTCAGTAAACGAAGATTCAAGAATGTTCTTGTCCTTATCAACCTGATTGAAAGAAGCCTTCTCCACTGCCAATTCTGCTACCAAGATTTTCATCTGCCGTTTCAAGGTACTCTTTTCTTCTTCTATGGCATCCATGTCGATCCTTAAGTTGTCATATTGTCCCTTCCAATTCCCTGCTTCAACATGCCACTCCTTTAGCTCCTGCTCCGTGTTAGAAATCCTCTTCATAAGCTCTATGCCTATAAGATTGGTCTACAAAAAAGGAAATCAATTAGATACGATAGATTTCATGTACAAAAATGAAATAAGAGAAAATGCATTTTACCTTCAAAGAGGAATGAACGACTTCATTAGCCCATGTAAGGGCGCTATGGCAATCAAGCTTGATCCTCTCTGTCGGGCCAATCAAAGGCTTCAACCACACTTCGGGTAGGCCGGATTTCTTAAGAAGGCTTCCACCAGCCGGAACCTCAATAAGTACTTGCCTCATCTCCCTGCTGGAAAACCCTACTTCTCTAACAGAAGGCATGGAAGCAGGCTGAGGTAAAGAAGCCACGAGTAAGGAAATCTGTGGAGCAGAAGAAGTAATAGGCATAGAAACTTGAGGGAGTGAGAAATCCACGGGCATGGCAGCAACAAAAGTAGTAACAGTTAAAGGAGTGGAGGAAATAGCAGGAGCAGACGAAAGAGATTCTCTGAAAGAAGCAAGAAAAATAGCCAAGGGGACTTCATCAATAGCAGGGCCAAAACCTTCGTGGAACAAGTGATCCACAGATTCATGTACAGGAGAGGGAGAAACATCTTCAGAGGTAGAGGGTTTGACTTCAGGCACAGAAGGCACAACCACGGGTGTAGACTCATCGTCCGAAATCACCCTCCTTCTTCGTGACCTGTGCACGAAATTACCCTCTTCTTGTTCTTCTTCTTCTAAAGATCGAGACTCACCAACCTTCCTCTTCGAGGAAGAAGAACCAGCAATAATCTCTTGGGCCTGAGTCAAAGACATCTTCGAAATGGACGCAGCAGACACCCCAGGAGCAGAGAACCCTGTCAAAAGGGAAAAAGTTAAACGACAAAGAAAAAAGAGGCTCGAGTAAGGAAAGAAGCGGAAACAAAAGCTTCACTTACCGTGGGTCTTTACTTGCCAACCGTACTTCCCAGAGAAGTACTTCCAAGATCTTTTTTCCAAGGGAGCAACCGACAACAATTTTCCTACTCAATCACGGATACCGAAGACATTCTCAACAACACCCATAATTGCTTAAGGAAGAAGAAACATATACGGTGTTAATAAAACACTCCAAGAAAAAAGAAAAAAAGAAACAAATGTGAGCTAAAATGTACTCACGTGCACGATTCCACTTCTCAGGGAAGGGAAGATTTTCCTCACCCACTAAACCAGCAGTGGGCACAGCGACGTACCGGAGGTACCAACCTCTGTCATTATCGTCTCCAGGGGTTACCAACACAGTTTTATTCCTGGCAGCCAGAGTAAAAACCCTTGATGAAATAAGGCAGGAGAATAATGAATAAGATGGTTAAAAGTAAAAGAAACTCCTAAGACACGCGACAACTCGCCACACAAGCGGACCAATTTTCCCTAAGCAAATATTGAAGAAACGACAGAATTCGATTATGACTAGATCAATGGGAGGTCTAAACCCTAAAGTAAAAGGGTACGTATAAACAAAAGAATACCCCGTCTTGTAAGACGTTATTATTTGATTGCTATTTGGAATATAGACAGGGAAATCAGACTTCCAAAAACATTCCCTGCGAACAAGGGAAATTTGACCTTCAGTAATAAGAGTGGATACCTCTCAACACTATCAAGGGAAGAAGATTGATCTACGAGGACCTGATTGTCCATAGTAAAGACAAACTCAACGGGAATGATTTCATCAACTCGAGGTTAACGAAGGTGTTCGTGATGTTCTCTACCTCTGGACAAAGACTTGGAAGCCCTAGCTCTTGGTAAAACTAAAGACCTAGCAGATGGAGAAGAAACAAACTGGGAAGAAGAAGAGCCTCTCGAAGGAGTGGAGCCTAGACTCCGCATTCTACCACCCCTCCGACTCCGAGTCGGAGCAGCAGAATGTGTCACTTCGCGACTGACGCAGCCGCAAAAAGCCCTAAAAGGCACCGAGAACTGCAGAACCAATCCAGAGGGAACACGTCGATTGAACATTAAATGGAAGTGACAAGCGACGCCTATGTTCAGAAAAGGATACAATGTTTCGAGGTAAAGCGGCGGCAAAATATTCCCGCCATAAATGCGTATCCACTTACCAAATATTAATCGATAAATAAATGGTAAGTGGGGGGACTATCTATATTGGTAAAAAAGAATTTCACACGTAAGATGGTTCCTGACAGCTTAGCCAGCTACGTGGACCAAGGAAAACACGACAGTTGAATATGATTCTATGAAGAGGTACGGAATAAAGAGGCGCAGATCAATAAACCTACGGAGTAATCAGCTACGGGAAACTCAACCTAATTGAGACAAGGAAGAGACACGATCAGAATGAATCCAGACAGAACTACAGGCAGATTCAGGGATCCTCAATTGATAACTCATACGTTATGTAACCTTCATACAACAGTTACCGTTACCCTTTGTAACGCCCTATTAATGGCATAATTAGTTATTAATGAGAAATCATAGCAAGAAATATACGTTATATTAAGAAATCCCGTATATAAGGGATGAGAATATAACTTGTAAAGGGCATCTGAACTACGGATACAATACACTTTACTTTCTAAGCATCATATTATCGTCATTCATTGATCTTCTTTTACTTAATATTATTTCTTTGATTATCAGTAACCCGTGTTCATCCTAAAAATAGATTTGGTCAAAGGATCTAATTCTTTGGTTAAACAATACCTCCTCACATATTGCACATAAACAGCATGTATCATACACAAATTAAGGTCTGGATTCAATTCTAAGCATCGTGTCTAAGTGATAATAGCAGAATCAGATTTATTACATAACTCAGAGAGGAAGTCCTAATCAGGCTTGCCTACTGATTTTAACCTGATGATAGTTGGACATAATCACAAACACAATTTTGGTCATATTTTATGATTGATTACCTAAGTCTTACCTAGGTGTAGGAAAATATGCAGCAGTTGTACATATCTGTTAATGATTCCAGATTGTTAAGCCTAATAGCATGCATTTCTAGGTGTTGCAAATATTCAGAGACTGATTGCCATTTTGTTAGAACAGGAAGACTGTTTTATGCATTTTGTAATTAGCTTTAGGCGTAGAATGAGGTCCTAAGAACATGAGATCTAATATGCTTATATAGAGATGCAGAATAGTCATATGCAGAATTCCTAGACAAGATTTTCTAAGTGCATAAAATCACAGTATTTGAATATACTTTCAGGAGATGCACCAAATATGAGAATGACTGGTTTAGTAGCAGATTGTTATCCTAGGCAGGATTTCTAAGTGTACCACAGGATTACAGCATTATTAAAACACGGTTTGTAACAGGTTTATGTCAACGTTTTAATCCTGGAGCATGATTTCTAAGTGATAGACGATAAGTCCATAATAAGATGCTAAAACAGTAAGCATGAGACCTAAGAAAACAGGATGTCTAATGCATGATACATAAGTCTTACACAGGATTTCTATTGTGCATGTAAAGGAATAAAGACCTACAACATGATTTCTACCCCTTTAGCAACTATGGCATGCATATTACCCCTCCCTTTTCACTATCCTGCCCCAATATTGTTTTTTACAAATAATTATTACAAGCCTCTAAACGTGAATTACATAGCTGAAAATAGGAAAAGAAGAAGTTAACTATAGGGAGCCTTCATAACAGGCCCAAATCTCCGGATCCTCAATGCCAAGTATTGTTTCACAACCTTATCACAATCCGGGTGTGTCAGAGTTCCCTAAGGACCTCAAGGGCTCCCGGTCACACCCAGATTTCATAGCCAAGATGGGGTAAGTGCAGTGTGGAAAGGCCAGCTCTTGTGTGTCAAAGTTCAGAGGGAACTCAAAGATCCCTAAGCAATGCTCACACAAAAGGAGCAGAACCTAATATCTAAGAGTATAGTGAAAGTGCTCATAGTTTGAGGAATTTAAGAGCACAGTTTTGAAACAATTTTGAAAAGAGGAGACTTAGTGAAAAACGACTTTTCATAACAAAGGTTTAATTGATGAGAATAGTTTGGAGAACATCAATCTCAAGCAAGAGTAAATCCAGCATCACATAAAGGATCCAGAATGGTCCAACAATCACAAATAGGGGTGAGAGGGTTTGAGGGACAAATACAGAGCCTGTGTAGCAGGCGGAAGCACATATAGGCATGTAATCAGAAGTTCCTAGTGGTTAAGGAGGGTCAGAGGTATAGCAAAGTATCAGATTAGATTACATATCAACACCAAACAACTAAGACCATGATTGAACTAATGTATTAGTCCTAGGCATGGAGATTCACATAAAGAACAGATGCTAAGTATACAGAGACATATTGGTCATTTGCGAGTAAAGTAAAACTAAACATGTAGAGGAGATTCAGAAACCTAATTGCATGTTGAACAACAAAACAGTAAATAAAAGCATATCAGCAATACAAGGAATTGAAACAGGGATAGAAACATATTGGTTTGAGGACTGAAATCTAAATTAGAACATACCAGTATAATGGAGAAAGCAGTAACACATATCAGAAGTTAAGAAATGCACAATATTTAGCCTTAGCTTGTAGTCGGCTAACTCAGAGTAGTAGCAAGTAGCACAAAAGAGAGAATAGAGAACAAGTTTTGTTGTGTGAGAGAGAGAGCACAGATTAGTTCGTGTATGTGTATGTCTGTCAATGCATGAACAAAGTATATATATAGTTGTGAGCAGAGTAAAATAAGGTAAAAGAAATCAATCAAAAACAATTAAGGAAGCCCCAGAATCAATCAGGCAAAAATCAGCAGGTCTTCCCTTAATTAAGGGAGTGATTAACCAACGGTAAAGAGTAGGAATCATTTAAGGAAAGAGTTCAAATAACTTAAGCACGGAATAGGTAATTAGGGGTAGATACATAAGAGTCTAATTAAGGAAATAATTGGTAAGAACCAGCAAGTACCACAATTAATCATAAATAAGGCAAGAAGTAATTTAAAGGTTGTAAATATAGGGAAAAATTACCGGAAATCAGCACACAGGTATCACCATAACAGGTCAGTGAATAAAGGACTCGTAATAATGCTGATTTTAAAGAAAAATAGTATAGGTTTTACATGAATAACAGATAGGTTGAGTATAAACAGAAGAATCGAATCTAAAACCCTAATAAAGACATACTAGGGTAAAATCACAAGACACTCTAATTAAACGAAGAATAAATCACAAAAATTAAACACATAGCAAAATCATGTAGCAAATAATCAGGGACGAACTTTAGAATCCAAACAAAATAGCAAAAATTGGGGATTTTTAGCATAACTATTTAGGGTTAAAAAAAGCTTAACAAAAACAGCCGAAAGCACATAAGAATAGGATTAAACACCTAAAAATCATAAAACGTTTGAAGAAAAAGGTTTTCAAGAAACACTAGCTTTTGGGAAAATGAAACATCGTTCAAAAATTAGAAGTTTTCATAATAAAACACATGAAATAGGTTTAGCTCATCTCAGATCTATAAAGATCTGAGACATTTAAGAGACAAAATTAGGGTTTCGAGGAAATAACCTAGAAATGAGTGTACCGGCTTAGAAACCATAGGTTTAGCCGAAAAAATAAGGAGACCTTACTGGAATCGAGCCATGGCGGCCTAAGATAAGTAAGAACAGGCCAAAGGTGTGAGATGACGGACCCTAGTCCCTTGAGGGCCTTAAAGACAGCAATACTGGTGCAAGGGAGGAGAGTCATGAAGGTAGGGGAGTGGTGAGACCACCATAAAGGCCGGCAAGGCAACGGCCGGTGAGAACCATGGCGGTTCTAGCAGAGAGCGTTTGAGAGAGATGAGAGNAAAAAAGGAAAAAGGGGGGGGGGAAGGGGGGTTGGGGGGGGGGGGGGTAGGTCATTAGGATTAAATTAGGAAATGGGGAATCGGGACCGTTTATTAAAAATCGATCAACGGTCCAGATTAGAGAAGGGATTGGGTCGGGTAGGATTTATGTGGATTGGGCTTGGGTAGTTGGGCTACGTTAATTGGGTTAGGGGCCAGGTTTAATTAGGCTAGAAATTAAATAAAGATGGATGTTTGTTAAAATACCAAATTAATAGATAAATAATTAACAAAAAATGGCTAATAATTATATAAAATGAAACTAATGCTAAATAAGTGAAATTAAGGTAATTAGCTAATATAAAAAATACAAAATGACTAATTATTGAATTAAAATGGTATAACATGTACATTTAGGCTTTAACTCCAAAATTGTTGTAATTATAGCTAAATGATGCAAAATTGGTTAATTTGTGAAATAATTAAATCCTAATAGGATTAAAATGATATAGTGAGCTAGGAAATATTTTGAAATTATTTATAATATGATTTATGAATAATTATTGGATGTGAAGTACTGAATAAAATTAGAAAATAAATCGATAAAAATATGGAAAAATACCAGTTATTATAAAAAGTGATTTTGAAGGTATATGTGCAAATTTAAAATAATTTTAGGAAAAATTGGGTATCAACAACAATCTCCACCTCTAAAACAAACGTTCGTCCTCAAACGGACATAGAAAATTACATGAGTTTGGAAACAAGTGTGATATTTACTCTACAAGTCCGATTAGGACTCCCAAATAGCTGACTCAACGGGATGGCCTCTCCACTGCACTCGAACTGAAGGACAACTCTTAGAGCTCAACTGACGAACCTGTCAGTCTAAAATGGCTACCGGCTCCACCTCATAAGTCAAGTCTTTGTCCAATTGGACAGAGTCGGAATCTAACACGTGGGACGGGTCACCATGATATTTCTCGAGCATAGACACGTGGAGTACCGGATGAACTGTGGATAACCCTGGAGGCAACACGTGTCTATAAGCTGCCTCCCCCACTCTATCAAGAATCTCAAACGGTCTGATATACCTAGGGCTCAACTTACCCTTCTTCCCATATCTCATAACACCCTTCATGGGTGACGCACGAAGTAATACTCTCTCTCCAACCATGAATGACACATGACGAACCTTACGATCGTCATCACTATTTTTCCTAGACTAAGTTGCACGAAGTCTCTCCTGAATAATCTTATCCTTATCTAAGGCCTCCTGAACTAAGTCTGTACCCAATACCCGAGCCTCTCCCGGCAAACTATCCAACTGGCGATCTGCATCTTCTACCATATAATGCCTTATAAGGAGCCATCTGAATGCTCGACTGATAACTATTATTATAAGCAAACTCCGCTAACGGCAAGAACTGATCCCACGAACCTCCAAAGACAATAACACAAGCGCGGAGCATATCCTCAAAAATCTGAATGGTACGCTCGGACTACCCGTCAGTCTGGGGTGAAATGTTGTACTAAACTCTACTCGGGTACCCAACTCACACTGAACTGCCGTCCAAAAGGGCGAAGTAAACGGCATTCCCCGATCAGAAATGATAGACACAGGCATACCATGAAGGCGAACAATCTCCCAAATATATAACTCAGCCAACCGCTCCGAAGTATAAATACTTGCCACAGGAATGAAATGTGCTAATTTAGTCAGCCTATCCAAAATAACCCAAACTGCGTCAAACTTCCTCTAGGTTCGTGGGAGTCCTACGACAAAGTCCATAGTGATACGCTCCCACTTCCACTCGGGAATCTCTATCTGCTGAAGCAAACCATCGGGCCTCTGAGACTCATATTTTACCTGCCGACAATTTAAGCAACAAGCCACATACGCAACAATGTCCATTTTCATTCTTCTCCACCAATAATGTTGCCTCAAGTCTTGGTACAATTTGGCTGCACCGGGGTGAATCGAATACTTAGAACTGTGAGCCTCCTCAAGGATCAACTCACGAAGGCCATCAACATTAGACACACATAACCGACCCTGTATCCTCAAACCACCATCATCTTAACCTGTAACCTGCTTGGCATCACCGTGCCGAACTGTGTCCCTAAGGACCGCCAAATGTGGATCATCATCATGTCGCTCCCGAATAAGTTCAATCAGGGAAGACCGAGTGACAGTACAAGCTAGAACACTGCCGGGGGAAATATCCAACCTCAAGAACTGATCAGCCAACGTCTGAATGTTTGAAGCTAACGGTCTCTCACCAACTGGAATATACGCAAGGCTGCCCATACTCACCGCCTCTATTTTCTTAATAGTTGTTCACAGCCAATTAAGGAATTATCAATAACTTCACGTTAACAATAATCCCCTTTCAAACCTTCATAATACTGATGACGAGGTGTGATTCATGAAGACCTCATAATTATATACCCGACTTAATGTGTCTCATTTAACACCACATGGGCGGGCACATACCTATCAGGTCAAAGCTCAATAATTCTGACGTGGATTTGGAAAATTATACACAATTATTTAATTAGTTTATTTCCTTATTTATTTATTTAATTATTATTATTAGTATTTCTTTTATTATTATTATTTATTCATTTATTATTATGATCATTATCATTATTTTATACATAGATTGTTGAATAAGCGTAACAGGCATGACTCCCTACCAGTACTATAGTAAAGTTTAATTCACAAGGGAGACTTTAAACACAAGAATTTCCATCACAAGGACCCCGTCCCAACATAACTTCCACCGCGGCTGGTAGTCCGATTTAAACATACCAAATCATATCAAAATGCGAGGATCTCGCCCTTAGTTCTGAATCACAAGTATTCACATAAGTAAATTTTTGAGTTACGAAGCTCACCCGAGAGTAGAGAATATTAGAAGAATTTTATTAGTTACGCATAACCGTATTAAGTTCAGGAAATCATCACTACATAATAATTAGAGATTGTTCTTGTAATGATATCATTTAATGCAACGACCTCAGCCATACCATAGAAAATATACCAACAGGTTGGGTCTCCACCTCTAGGAGTCTAACCTCCACCTTCGACATGTAAGTTGAGTTGTAACTGCAATGGGGCACGTAGCCTAAGTGTTCTGATGAAATATGACTCTCCCAAGTCTAGGAAAATTTCTATCATTAGCCGAAATGAAGTATCAACTTGCCTTGAGTCGCACAAAATTCTACAATCATAATTGAGTCCCTTAATGAGTCTATGAACTTGCTCTCTAGCTATATGAACCAAAATAGGAGTATGACGGGCTAACTTATCAAACCTGATGGCATATCCTGAAACCGTCATGGTGACCTAACGCAATTGTTCAAACCCTAAGCGCCACGCAAAATGGAAAGTTCGAGAAACAAACTCTTTCAAAAGCATTTATGAGAACTGAGTCAAGTAATTGATGCTGCATTGGCTGGTCATCCTCTTCGTAGGCTTGCCACAAACACCGGCGGTCAATTTCTTCTTTTACTCTGTTAACTCAACATTGCTAAGCTACCCCCTTTATTCATATACTTTCTCATCATTCTTTTGGGGTAACTCTCATCTATATTGATACACAATTATCCCAAAAGTAGAGCTCTATACAGATAAACCTTGGCACGAACCATCTAGTCTAGAAGCTTGTCAACCACTGTACTCCCTCTGGAGCACCCCAAAATCCGCAATCGTGACTTCCACGCTGAGTAAACCTTCTGTATATTTAAAGTTGGTTATCTAACTCCTTTGGTAGTGAGGTATAGGGTTATTAAGGAGGCAGACATATCGCAAGTCCCAGCTTTATCTCTTGCAAAATCTCAGGCCTCATACATTCCAAGTGAAAACTGATATAACACATGACCCCACAATCTATTCCTTGACAGTGTCTTCCCCACTTGGCACGAAGTCATAGGTCAGAATGCCTGATAATCTACAATGTTAAACTTCACAGCTCATATAAATCAACCCCGTTGCTTTCAACTATTCCCTTGTTATGCAATATTAAAGTAGCTATAAATCCTTCTGGGATATGGGCTAGTCCAACATGTACCGACTGAGCTAGAACCTCCGCATCTAGATCCATTTGAGACTGTACAATAGGTGTTGATGTTTGAGCTTTAGTCTGAGCTCTGCTTCTGTCTCTTCCCCTAATCGTAGTTATCATTGGGGCTTCATCTCTTGTCCGGTTGTAAATGCTTTACGTGTTGTCAAGATTTGTGAGAGGACAAGAATAGACAAGTTCAATCATCAATGGTAGAATAAATTCGCACGATAGAGTAGAATAGAAGTGAAATTGTTCCTAACTTCATAGTTGTCACGACCCAAAATCCCACCTTCGGGCCATAACTGCGTCTAACGTTGAACCCGCTGGACAAGCCAACGTTTGAACTAAATAAATCTCAATAGCAACTAAAACGAACAAGATGACTAAGGCATCGATGGCCCACAATGAAATTTAAAAACATAACCAAAATACAACATAGCACTTTCAAAAATAAAACCCATATACAACTCCCAGAACTGGTGTCACATACTCACAAACTGTCTAAGAGATTACTACAAACAAAAGGTCTGA
>MDKH01201335.1:0-13435 GCA_005239495.1 Nicotiana undulata | reverse complement strand
CAGTAGGATTTGCTCAAACTCTTCACTAAAACTCTAAGCCAAAACGGACTTACAAAATAAACTTTGTTGTTATCCTAGGACTAACTCTAATCCTCTTTGTGTCAACTAGCCTCTAGCTAATTTCTACAGATTTCAAGCTAACTCTAACTTGATCAATTTGTACCTATTACAATTTCTTCTAAGTAAGCCGAAAAGATACAATGTTAAAACTCCTACTACAATCAACTAGACTCAATACACAAACAATGGAACTATTTCTTCTAGTTGAACTGTAGCCTATGTATCGCACAACAATTCTGCTTGCAAAATATCTCTGGAACTTTTGCTTCAGATCTTGATTCACTTTAGTACTTGTGTGTCACTTCTTTCAGCAGTAATACATTGATTATTTATAGAGTCCATTTGTTGAGTCCATGATTCAATTCTGATCCAACTCTTCCTTGGTAAACGAGTTTGATTGTAACTCAACTTCCTTCCTCTATTTCTGTCCTAGCTGAAATCAACTTCTGTCATCTCTATCAGTTTGCAACATTTTCGTATTAGGAGACATTCTCTTAGTTCTTTGATGCTCAGCAATCACTGATATCTCTTAGACTTGTACGATTCTTGATCCAACTGCTTCATTCATATGTGTATGCTATGATGGACCTGGTTCAACTTGACACCTTTTGTCAATCTTCAAAACCCATTCAGTGACATGGGCCAACAAAGGTCCAAACTCCTGATGTTGGCCAACGGACGTAGCCCAGGACTAAAATAAGCCATGAAGTCTGCCAAAACTTATGATTTGATCGCAGTTCTGGGCTTATATTCGATATCAAATTCACTAATTTTAACTGCCCATTTTTCAGTCGACCTGACAACTCAGGTTTGTGAAGGACATTCCGCAAGAAAAACGTTCTCACCACGGCTATCGGGTGGCACTGAAAATAAGGTATAAACTTTCGAGCGGCGACTACGAGAGCTAAGGCTAGTTTTTTGAGGTGTGGATAACGAGTTTCCACTCCCCATAAATTTTTTTGCTAACATAATAAATAGGAGATTGTGTACCTTCGACCCCCTGGACTAGAACAGCACTTACCGCTACCTCCGAACCACTAAATATATTAGCAATTGTTCACCTTCCTACGCTTTTGATAGTAATAGAGGGCTTGATAACCACCGTTTTAGGTCTTTTAGAGCCTATTGGCATTCTGGAGTCCACTAAAAGTTGTTCTTCTTCTTCAGGAATGAGAAGAAGTGATGACATTTTTCCGAAGATTAAGAAATGGACCTGCTTAGAGCGACCAGTTTTTCGGTTAGTCTTTGGTTTCTTTCACGTTTGTCAGCTTGTTTGAAATGTCCTCAATGGCTTTAACTTGTCGGGATTGGCTTTTTTTGGGGGGGTAATTAAACTTTTTATTACCACGTAAATATTTATAAGTATAGAAAAACACTAAGCTTGGAAAGACGGCCCCAAACTTAGTACATTTCCATCCTCTCTAACAACATCTCTAAGGGTAAAAGTTTAAATTTTGCAGCTCTTTCCTCAAACTGCTCTGCCTATAACCTATACAGTGAATTTCTTGTATTATCTGTCTGGCAATATCATCACCGCGTCTCTTTTCCTGTTGTAAGACTCGTCAATTTCTTTCCATCCATAACTGGTATACTGCACCTGTAATGCTCATCCTATATATCATGATTTTTGGACCTTTGCCTTTAACATGTTCTGTTTCCCATTTAATCTTCTCAGCCCAGCCATTTATCCTTCGTACAATCCCCAGCCATGATAACAGATACCCCCAAACGTCTGCTGAAAATATACAAGCAGAGAAAAGATGTTGATGGCTTTTCAACTCTTGATCACATAACGGACAATTTTGATTTACTTGTATCCCTCAGCTACTCAATCTGTCTTTGGTGTATAACTTCCCCTGCACTGCAAGATACAATATGAACCTCCATTTTGGGCAGCCTTTGTTGTTGCATGACAATCTACTCCAGTTCTCTTTTGGAAAATCTCCTCTCAGTTGATTATATAATCTCCTGATAGAGAATGTTTCTGTCATTAGCACCTAATGTCAGGATTAACTTTCATCTCCCTTTATGACACCAAAAAACCCAAAAAATTACCAGAGCTGGTCCCAAACGAAGTTTTGTCTAAGGTTACTGTGAGTTTGTTGAGAGAAAAGTAGAAGATTCTAGGTTCTCATTAGAATGAACTGAGAACCAACAATATCTGTGTATACAATTATTAATCTCTCATACCCGACGGAATGGGCCGGCCCAGTACTTATAATAATGGGAAACTTACACAAATGTCTCAACTTACCAACTCTAGTCATTAGTCATAAACTTACCAAAACTAGCCAGATACATATAAAAGTTGAAAAAACCAAATAAATAAGGTTCTTTCTCTCAAAGAATCACATGTAAAAATCTCTTTCCATATTTTTAGGCGTGATTAGCAACATTAGATGCAAGACGGAAAGGAAATTTCATGGATGAGGTAGCAAATAAGGTGATGAACTATATAAAAAAAATATACAATATTCCAAAAATCTAAGCAAAAAAAGAAAAGTTTTCAATGGGTATAGTTGAAATTCATTGAAAACATATAGATACGTCAATATACAAAATTTGAGGAAGATTGGAGGTGATTTGGACTGGTTTTGTATCAAAATTCGCAATTAAATCAAGTTCAAAAAATTCTTCTGCGACACATGTACCAAACACGTATCATGCATTTATCTCACACACACAGATATACATGGATATACATGTGATACACAATTGATACAATATGATACATATGTGATACACAAATGATACACAGTGTGATACACACATCATTTTTTTCATGTTCAGTTTTTATTTCGAATTTTCAATTCAGACCACCTCAAAACTTCACCAAATCATCCCAAAACTGATATTCAAGCTCCATAGGATATACCCAATACATTCTAATAACACTCACTCAAAAGAAAACAAAAATTTGACCCTTTTTTACTACAAATAGCTAATTGGCTAATTTTTGTAATATTTGGCTAATATTAGTAATATTTTATGAATTGGCCAATTTTTGTAACAAGCTACTTATAAATGGGTAGTCCAAATAGTAATCCCAACTAACTGCAATGTAACTAGATACTCCCTCCGGTCCAGAATAAGTGATTTTCTGGCCTCTTTTTTTTTGTTGTCCAAAATAAGTGATTTTTTCGATTTCAAGAATGAATTAATTATTTTTTTCCTACATTGCCCTTGGAGTAAATAGTGTTGGAGTATGTGTTAGGAGTATTTATGTGGGATAATAAAGGTTAATATGATCAATTTCATTGTTAATTAATGTTAAAAGGTAGATTTTTTAATATGCACGAAAAAAGATAAAAAATCACTTATTTTGGACCGGAGAAAAGTATATACATGGTGAGCTTGTGGGCCCAACAGTAAAAGAAGGAAGAGAATAGAAGAATCCCAAGCGGCTAAGTAACAACATTTGCATGTACGTCAACAGGATAGGAACAAACTAAAAAGAAAAGAAAAAAAGACAAAAAAAATTTCAACTTTTACGGTAGAAAGGCGTTCTTTACCTTTTAAACTTGTTCAAATCAAACAAATAGAAAACATCCCCCCCACACACACACACCTCTATTATCTCCACTAATCAAACCCCTAAGCTATTATCAATTTCTATTTGGTTTGTTCTGAAATTGAACTCCCATAAGCTATTATCAATTTCCATTTAGATGGAACCATGATTTCAATGTGGTCCGCTCTTTGGTGAAGATAACAGTTTTGGCTTCTCCTTTGGTTGATTGGTCACCCCTACCCTTTAGCCTCTTTTGTCACTATAAAAACTAGGGGTCCACAGTAAAGGTTCAATAATTGGTGTCAGCAAAGCACAAATTCAAAAGCATTGGATTGTCCCATTCCCCAGACCCAAAGGCTTAGATTTTTTTCCAATGCCCCACTCTTCAAATTAATTGAAAGGCGCTGCTCCCTCAATTTAATCATGCTGCTTTTAATTGATACCGCCACACTCGTAATAAATATTTCACTGGCTCCAGCTGTTTCTCTTTATTTATTTTTTATTTTAATAAGACTTATTGCGCTTTATGATTGGTAGTACAAGAAGCTTTCCTTTTACAACCGGTCGAAGGGGAATAGAAAATGTTAGTCAAGGAGTGAAAGCCACTTGACTGTAAGAAGAGGAGCTTAAAACCAATATTTTGGGGAAAGGCCTCTACTCTACGAACCAAGTTTTTCTGACGAGGCATCAACTTTCTTTTATCTTTATATTTAGACTGATACCTAATCGATAACGAACCTGAATGGCTTTTTTAGGTCCAATTCCAGTGCTAGTTACTTGACTGTTGGGGGAGAAACCACTGTTAGAAATGTTCACGTAGAAGCTCCTCTTTCATCTGCAGGTATAGACTTCTTTGGATCTTATCCGCTTCAGAGGTTAATCAATAGGTACTTATCGAGTATAGAATAAATCTGCTTCTCTTTGTTCCTACGAACAGAATTGTTCCATTATTACCAAAATGAGAGACAATATAATGATTATGGACGTTTAATTAATTCGATAGAGAAAGATTAAGATAACTTAAAGATAAAAGGACATAGCTAATATAGAGGCAATGTAAAATTTTGTATGATATTAATGTAACTGAACTTGTAATAAGTAAAATGCCTTTTTTTTAAGATTATTAATCCTACATTATAGGGACAAGGTTGTCATTTGAGTGACTTAATAGTGTAAAAGTTCTTTTAATTTTTGTCAACATCCCTGGATAATGATTAATTGAGCTAATGGTCCTAAATATAATTCGATTTAGAAAAACTACGAGCACAGTTGTATCACACTAGTACATTGTGCGTGGTGGATATTAATACTCCGCAAAGTAGGTGATAATGTCATAATTATATTCTCAATACAAAACTAGACTGTTGAAGTTTAGATCAGAAACTAGGAGACTTTGTAGTCTATTTGTGGATAAATATATTGATTAGGGTATCCAAATAGAGCCTAATAGACTTTGTTTTTGCCTTGAATTATTGAAGCATATACGGTACCTCTCTATAATAACATCCCTATATAACAATATTTCTCTATAAAAGTTAAGTTTTTTCGAAATCAATTTTCATGTTGTGTTATAATATATGTTCTTTATAACAATATTTCGCTATAGCAACCAAAAATATTCGAAACGAACGAAATTGTTATAAAGAGGTTTTGATCGTAGTGTGGGCATGAGAATCAGAAGATTAAAAATATTAACACTTACATTACCGACCTATCCAAATAACAAGTCTTGTGATTTGTGATTTCTTCTTTCCTTTCCCTTGTTGGTTAAAAGAAGCTTTGTGGTTCAATAATTCAAAGTTAATTAATCAATATGAATGTCCAATTGATGTGATCAGCAATAGCCACATTAAATGCATCTTTCATTTTATTAGAAGTCTGTACTCGAGCTAATGCTCCAACAATTATTGTTTTTCCACTACTGCTTTGATACCTTCATGATATCTACAACTTTAATAGTAACTATTTATTATGATTAATGTGATAATGATGGGTCTTTATCGATTAAGAAAAGTTATTCTCCAGATTAAAAATAATCACTTGTTGACATATTAAAGTTCTGGTCGTTCAAGTTAGTCGCGCATGTAACATGTAACATGTAACATAGAGAAGTAATAAGAATTCAAATTCACATGTAAAATTTAGATTTGATCTATATTTTCATCATCGAAATAACTTTTAAATAAGACTTTATACTTCAAATAATAAAACGGGACCAATTGACAAGAGAAAGCGGTCATAATAACATTTAGTCCAAGCACAAACATATAAGACCCATAATATAGTCCAGGTGCAAACGTAGCCTATCGACTATAGATTCATCTGAACTTGCAACTTTGAAAGAATATCTACGGTATAATCAAACCATATTGTCAACAATACAATAGGTTTAGTTGTTATTAAAATTCAAACTCATTAAATTTAAATCATATATATTGTAGTCACTATTATTGATACTAAAATTTTCTTCTACTAATAGACTCCAACACTGAAGTGACCACCTATTAGACAACCATCTTAATCCTGTAAAGAATCTTAGGCCCACTCAAATAACAATAATAATAATAAAAATAATGGACCCAGATTTCTTATCCCTTCTTTTTCTTGTACCTCGTCGGCCAAGATGCAGCCCGTGAATTTTAAGCGGGACCCACTAGGAATTATAGAATTACTATAAAATTACCGAATTATGCACAATATTCACATGGCTTAATAAACAGTATCTTAACCATATATATTTGATTTAGATTAGGTTTCCGTCCACCTGACCATATCAATAATAGAGGAGCAATAGTTGGCGATTTGCCATGGCACGGCTCAGGACGTATCAGGACATGGTCATGGCACGGACGGGGCAGGGCATGGCACAGACGTGGCAGGACATGGCAGGGCGTGGCCATGGCACGGACGGGGCAGGGCATGGCACAGACGTGGCAGGACATGGCAGGGCGTGGCCATGGCACGGCTCAGGAGATATCAGGACATGACCATGGCACGGACGGGGCAAGGCATGGCACGAACGTGGCAGGACATGGCAGGGCGTGGCCATGGCACGGCTCAGGAGATATCAGGACATGACCATGGCACGGACGGGGCAAGGCATGGCACGAACGTGGCAGGACATGGCAGGGCGTGGCCATGGCACGGACGGTTCATCCTTAATCAATATAAGTGCAAGTATAGAATGCAAATGAAAAATACTCCATTAAAAGGCATAAACATTAAACAAGAGATAAGATTTTTACAAACTAAAGTAGGTAACCAAAATTATGTAACAACATGGAGTTCATGTCTTTTTTTCTTTTTCTTCCCCTTTTTTTATCTTTTATACAATGCAAGACTGAACCCCAATTCCCAAGCAGAGTAACAAATGTAGACTAGTTATGAGTCTTGTGCTGGTGGTGCTGGCACTCAACCGGGGCAACAGGGAACCGAGCAGTGTCTGTGCAGTAATCATAGACCATATGGTTAGCCCTGACCCAAATCAGCTGGTGGCTCTGGTGCAGACTCAGTTCGGACATAATGGGTTCGTCCCACCAATACCTTTTCTCCGCACTGCTGCTGCACCGCTTAGAATTCTCAGCGGCTGCAACAGTTGCTGGACACTCACAGCCATCAATCTCAAATCCTTTGTAGGATGCAATAAAGGGTGCATGTGACCAATCAGTCTTGACCCTTCCACCTTGTGTAGCCCAATCATCTGCATTCCATATTGAACTGTACACACCCATAGCTTGGTCCTTGGGGAATGGGATTCCCTTGTGCTCCAAATTCGAATGCACACGAACTGGTGTGTCATCTACTAAAAATCTGCACAAATATTTAAAATTAACGAGTTAGTATAAACAATAGAAATTTTATACAGATCAATGATAACGTGGTGTTAATAGTTAATGTCATTTGGAGTTATCAAGAAAAGACATTCTGAAAAAAGCACGAGGACCCATTTGGCATGTTAAGAAAAAGGAATCAATCTCTCTTTTTACTCATTTTTTTTATAGCTTTTCAATTCTTGAAAATCAGCACGTTAGCTTATACCATAGTTGGAACTTGCCCTGTCTCTTTTATTTTAACAATCTTGCTTATTTAATGTGATAAAGCAGTAGGAATAATAATAAGGAGACTTACACAACTTGGCGTTGGTTCCACAAGATGGAGTAGGAATGGAATTCCTTGGATGGGTCGAACCAAAGGTTCAGTCTTTGTTCTCTGTTACCCACACCATTTACGTATACATTGGTCTGTACAGAGTATGGTTCACCAGTTGTGTTGCCTAGAAACTCGAAATCAAACTCATTGTGGGTCGGTCCCTCTGATGACATCTGCATATATATCACAAGTAAACAGAGTTCAAAAGATATTTATCAGCAAACACATAATTTCAATATTAAAAAGGTTAAGTAGTCAATAAAGTCAAGCCAGCTTTACTTGGTAAATACACTAATAGCTCTTATATTTGATCAATCAAACTAAATTTATCCAATAGAAAATAATTGCACAAGAGGGGAGTGACTATTTCCTGAATATGACGAGAGGTGAAAACGAAGTAAGAAACTTACGTAGAAAGCAGTGACAGTTCCAGCAGAGTCACCTTCTACAAGCTTAATCTGAACAGTAACTTTCCCAAACATATACTTGTTTTTTGAAGAAAATCCAGCACCTGAAATTACACATAAGAATATCAATGTCACATTATCAACTTATAATATTCTTTTAACTAAACTTGACGGACAATATTACAAATATGTCAAGTACCAGAAAGGTTGTCAAGTTTCATCCTGAGAACTTCTCCTTCATTTGTCAAATGGTCAGTCGCCCAGCTGGGCTGATACAGCTCCTCAAATTTTGAAGAGCTAACCAAACCCAACATCATTAGAGAAATAACACCAAACACAACACAACTGAATGCCGTAGAAAAAGACTCCATTTTCACAAGAATTTCAAAGAAAAGAGAAAGCAGCTTAGATTAAGTGCTAAGAAGTAATCTGAAGAGGGCCAAAGGGAGTGGAGTGGCTTTTATAGCCAAACGGGTCAGGCTTAACCAAGAAGCTAAAGCGCCACGTCAACATGCAATTACGTACACATCACTGTCCACGTTGGAATCGGTCCTCAATGTGTCAGAGGGTAAAACTCAAAATATTATAGCCGTTAGCACTTATTGGCTTAGCTGGATTAAAGTTGGTCCCATAGTAGGGAGCAGCACAGTAGGTGTAGTCGCTGTTGAGAGAAGGATGGGTACATTTTATGACCAATGAAAGATGCACACATGGAATATTACAGCTGGTCACTGCTACTGTACAGTTGTCATTGGCAGTAGCAGTTAAAAAGAGTGAGAGATCTCTTAACCTTTCAAAAAGCAAAGAATTCCTTTCGCGTGTAGTGTAAAAAGGCCACTCGCTCCTATAATTTGTACTACAAGAATGAAAAATCAAGATAAGTTAATCAAAATGACCATAATGAGATCTACGGTATGGATGCAATGGACAATTCTATCAAGTTAATTTTCTGCCTAAATAATAGTAGTACTTAAGTATGTAATACGAGCAAAAAATACAACTATTTAATTTTATGATTATCGTTATGTTTAGTAGTATATTAAACTAACTCCCTCCAAATAAATAGACATTGTAAACAGTATGAACTTGGTTACTAAAACAGTAGAATCGTTTTTGATAGACATCTCATGTGTCGACAGTGGCGGCGACAGAATTATGCTAAGGGGTTCAAAAAAAGGAAAAAGAATTATAGCTAATGAGAATATAATTAATGACCTTATAAAGATTTTGAATTCCTTTGATTACTCATTTGGGCTATGTCAAAGGGATTCAAAACATAATACATAAAAATAAAAAAATAGATTTTATCTTACATAAATAGTGTAATTTTTTTACGAAGGATGTTCGGGTAAACACCCTTCCGCCCCTGGTGTCAGATATGTTCAAAGTACTAGTATTAAGAAAAATGAATTTGAGTGGAAATAAATTATCAAATTTAGGTTGCAATCTTATGCGCATTGACTCATTAAGCTAGCGTTTGATCATAGATTCTCAAAGTTGTTTGAAAAATCTGATTTGTGTCAAGTTTGGTTTGAAGATGAAAATGTGTTTGGACATAAGTTTTCAAAATATATTTCTCTTCTTTTCAAAAAAAAAACATGAAACGTAACTTATATCCACAAATTCAAAAAACTATCACAAATACCCAACAATACCTTTATAAAAAAACATTAATTATATTATCAAACCATAGTCCTGAACATAAATAAATTTGTTACAAAATTATCATTTTTATAATAAACTACATAATACACTATCAGATGACTGAGAGACAATGTGGTGGGCTCTTTTATAAAATACAAAAGTTTGGAATAATTTTTAAAAAATATAATGTGATATTTTGGGTCAGCTGGTTTTGGAATTTGGGTTTTGGGTTTTGAGAATTTGCCAAAATATAAATAAAATTTATGAACAAATATGTATTTGCCAAAAAATCCAAATATATTTTGACAAAATCTATGATCAAACAGGTCCTAAATATATGATATGTGTCTTTATAATACTCTTTTCATAAATTATTACAATTAATAAATTAAGACACATTTTTGTATGTAATAATATTTGATGAAAGTGAAGAAGCTGTGAGGAGTGTGGGGGGCTTTGGAGGTTTGGGGGAGGGAGGGGGGGTTGTCACTTTTATTCTTAGCATTTGTTTTTGGAATTACTATAGTGATGATAGCAGTGCCAGCTGCAACTTTAGCCAGGCGCACTCAATACTGTTCCATCTTTTCTTTATTTATGCTTTGCTTCTTTATAGCTACACATCTCATTTTGAACTTCAATTCTTCTTTCACTTTAGATCCTCAACATGCGTGCCATTTTACTATACCTGTTTATCATTTTACAAAATAAAGAAATATTCTACAACTGGATCCAATCCAAATAGAGTAGTATATAATTAAAAGAAGCATATACTATAATGTTTACAAATTAAATATAAAGGTTAACCAGAATATTACAATTAGAAAACTATAAAAAGGAATGGTAGCAGGTGAGATCTGCTGCAAACACATCCCAGAATATCCTCTTCTTGAATGTTTTATTTGCTTCAATTTGCTGATAAACAGTTGTCTTCCAATAAATCAAGTATTGTATTCTTAATTAAACTCACTCAATAGAGAAAACACCCTACAATCAGTTAATTTTCGAGGGGTTAAAGTTTTTTCTGAATGGTGAATTAAATCGTCATAATTGAATTGCTCTGTTCACTGAATTAAAGTTAAAAAAAGATTTTACTGTTTGATTCTTGTTATGTCAAATCTTCATAATTGATCGGCTCTATTCATTGATAAAACAAGAGGATGATTTTAATCCTTGTTTTCTTGGGTTTTGGATAAAGAGCACTGAGTTTTTACTGTTAACAAGAAAATCCGCAATTAAACTCAACTGTGTGTAATAGTTCGTAAACCATACAAGTCGCTCGATCGAAGAGATATGCGAGTGAGTTTTGACCCGGAGACCTTTTTTGGGAATCCCCTGCTCAATCGGCTCGGCCACCCAAAAGGTTAAGAGCATTGAGCTGATAGATGAATTCTTGGAAAAAGAATTTTTTACTTTTAAATGTTTATTGGAAACAGTCTTTCTACCTTTACTAGGTAGAAGTAGAAACATGAAATATGACTATACCCACAAGTTCTAAAAGTTATCATAAACACTCAATAATACTTTCATCAATAACATTCATTATTGCATAGGTCGAAATCTGACCACGTAAGAATGACCTCAAAAAGGGGATGGCAAGAAGGTGATTAGTCGTGATTGTGCACACAAGACGTCGTAATGACGAGTGTTATGGCCACGGCCGAGGTCGAGCCATCAGAAGGCCTTTACGGCATAGCAGATGCTATGGCGCTTAGGGAGGTCGACCTGAAGAGCCAACAACAGATTACAGTACACCGGTCAAGGACCGTTGGATAAAGGATAACACCTAATATATATACAGGGGAAGAGAATGATAAGAGGGTTTTTTTTCTGATTCTTTCCACTCATGTTAGAATTTTCTCTAAGAGGAATCCATGGGAACTCGAGGGAAGGTCCACAACTTTGTTTCACATCTTTCTAACCTTCATCATGAAATCAATAAGAATATATTCAGTAGCTGCTAATGGAATATTTTCTCGCTCTCCTTTATCATGTATTACAGAGTGATTGTGTTGAGAATGCAAGCTCATTATTTTCACTTAAACGTCTTCTATAATCTTGACGACTTCACAAACTTCTTTATTTTCGATTTGTCCCATTCAATATCCCCTCGATCTAGGGTTAATTATCTTTAGTTAGGATTTACCCTCTATTTTACTTATTAATTCGATTTAAGAAAAGGTTAACACTTTTTTGGTAAAACAATTATCATTATCACAAATTATAGTCCTGGACATAAATAAATTTGGTACAAAATCATTATTTTTATAATGAACTATATAATACACTATCAGATAACCGAAAAGACGAAGCACCATTATTACTCTTTTATGAAATACAAAAGTTTGGGCAATTTCTAAAAAAAAAAAAAAAAAAAAAAAATTGGAACCAACTCATGAGATGGTTTTGGGATTTGGGAACTTATCAAAATATGAATAAAATCTATGAACAAACATGCATTTGCCAAAACAAATTTGGAAAAAAATTGACAAAATCTATGACCAAACGGGTCCATTAACTCGAGTTCAACAAATAAGGTTGTAAAAATCCTAGTTATCCCATCACAAAACTACACTTATTAGTAGCTTTGAGGGAAGTGTCAACTTCAAACTTGCTGGCAGTATGCCATACTAGTAGAGTACTATTCTTTGAGTTAAGGCCTTAGATTAATTTCTCTGAGACAGTCAGATGTATGGGCATGAGGGCATCTCATAGTTTTCCCAATTTGTCAAAGGCTTGCTTGTTTTCATTATAAAAGGTACACTACTTTTTAATGTCAAGGACACAGGAAGCCTTCCGTCCTTTTCTAGTGACAATTATTGAACTGAATATTTCCAACTTTTTTATTTAAGAGGTACTAGATGTAGAGTTGAAATAGATTTACTTAACAAAAAGATGTAAAAATCTTATATACAGTGGGAGAAAAAGAAATTGTGTCCCCTTCATTCTGTAACTTGGACGGACAAGGCACAAAATCTCAATGGGTCGTGACAACAATTTCATCGCCCCATTAGCGTCGCGCCCTAACTTTTCAGCCGTGCACAAAAATGGAACTTATAAATATAGAGATTTCAATAGCAGGTGATGGATAGGTTTTTGGATTGGGTTAGAGGAAGAAAGAAGCCCATTGGGCAAAAGAGTAGACAGGAAGGCAAGTGACGTGAGAAATGTAAAAGAGAAGGCACGCATGTTAATGTCAAACATGTCTTATCGATATCCGCAAAAATGAGCAAAGAACTCTAGCTCCCAAGAAACTTGTATAGGTTCAACCACTCTCAGTCACTAGATATCTGTACATTTCAGCGTCAGTATCAGTAAATTGTTAATAATTCTACACCTTCCTATTATTGGACCCCTCCTGCTACACCAACCCCTCTTAACGTGAGTTGGAAACTAAAATATTAGAAAAATAAACAAAAAGAACGAAAATAAGTAGGAAAAAAAAAAAAATCGGATTATGTATAACGCGCAAGTACAGAGCGCTATACATTAATGGTGTGTTAATGTATAACGCCCGGCGCTATACAACCTCCAATAATTCAACACTGTATAGCGTCAGGTATATGGGCGCTATATATATATATTTTAAAATCGGGCTATCGATTTTTTATATAAAGAGGTCACAATTTCAGTGTATTTCATTCAAAAAAAATTCAAACTCTTAATC
>ML249382.1:0-23615 GCA_005239495.1 Nicotiana undulata | reverse complement strand
TATTTTAGAACTTATGTATATTTTACCTTTTACTGCTCTTAATTACTCGATTGTTTGTAATTATGGAATTGTCTTGAAACGAGTCACGCGTACGTGTACTTATTTTATTCGGTGCGTCGAGAATCATGCCACGCATACGTGTACATAATTAATCACACTTTGTTAATAAGATTATTCAACCAAAGTCGCGCGAACGCGAATCTTGATTAATTTTGGGAATTGTAATTATGTCACGCGAACGTGTACACAATCACGATAATTGATATTATTAATACATGCCTAAAGCAACTGTTTTTTTTTAAAGCTATTTTGGGATTGTTTGAGATACATGAGTTATGGATATAAGATTGTGAAAGAGGCGAAAGATTTAGCTAATATGAATGAGATTAATTATATATGCAAATCATTATCCAAAGATAAGACAAGAACTACAATTGACTCTTAGAACTAGTCATGATAAAAGAAAATAATAAATCATTCATCATGTACGTCCAGTGTAGCATATGATATTAAACTGATGAAACTTAATCTTAAAGCTCATTTTTTCTTCCATTACATNTTTTTATAAACTCTACTAAGAGTTAAAATATCAAGATTAGACATAAAACATAAATATTTACACTAAAATAGTATGAAAATTGGTGTGGTCAAAAATTAGTTGTTCACAGTGATTACCAGAAGGAAAAGTTAGACCCCCATAGTAATAGAAATTAGTGTGGGATAGTAAAAAAGATAACAAAATTGAACATGACTTAGGGATCAAAGGAATTGATAATAGTCGGCATCGTGATAATTTCAAAGATCGTGTTCAGATAATAATAGAATCGACAAAGAGGAATAACCTTTAAAGGTCATTCGGGAAGAGCTTCCCTAAAACAAGCATTGTGATAAGGGTTAAGCTTAAGGAACTAAGATTTCCAATACTCTAGGTGTCACCCTCGTGCGTAAGAAATTCAGTTGTCCATGGTACAAAAGGGTTACCGCAAGGCGAGCAAGAGTCGGTGAAGATGTGAAAAGATGCCAAAGACGTAGAGGTAAAACATTTGTAGGTAAATCTTCATAGCATTAAATGTTAGTAATCCCTTAAAGAGGGGAAAATGGTGATATTAGGTATTAAGTCTGAGTTAAGTGGTTCAGGAAAATATAGAATGGTAAAGGAAGAATGCGGTATAAAGGAAAAAGGAATGAGGTTGCATTTACTCAGATCTTATAGATATGTCACGACTCCTGAACGATATGCAAACATGACACATGTAAGACGCGGTAAGGGTTCCCAGCATGGGTGTTAATTGGTATATAAGTGCGAATAGACACCTGATACATAAGGAGCTAGTGTGAGAGGTAAGTTAAGAAAAAAAGCATAACTCAAGAGAGATCACGCAGAATATAGATATGAGAATGGACCACGAGTACTCTGTAGTTGAAGAGCCTTTTTATGGCTAGACAAGAGGTCACATATAAATCAACAGATGATGCAAGATAAACGTAGTGAACCCCAGAATATGGAATTCAGTCTTACAGATATGGTGATATTGTGATCCTTGAGAAACATTCAGATAGGAGTTAGGGTAGTTAAAGGTATAGTATAAGTGTTACGGGAATAAAAAAAAAGTACCACTGGGGAGATAGTCAAAATTGTAGTAAAGAAGGTTCCCTACGAGCATGATCACGCAAATGTAGGTAACAAAGGATATTTATAGGCGAGTAAGAACGTCGAAAATTCCATCATGTATGTGATGTAATAAGCTCATAACTTTACAAGAGTCGGAGGGTCTCCCCTAAATATAAAAATGAAAGATTACTTGAGGAAATATGGACCTAAGCATAGTGTCCTAAAGAAATAATGGTCTTATAAGAACAGTCTCACTACAACATCGTGTGCACTCTATTAGTAAGTGGCACCTATTGTGACTAATGAATGTAATGTAAAATCAAAAGTAACATTCGAGATCATATGAGTTGCATGAAATTCCAATATATATGGGTACTAAGATAAGTTAAGTTTCATGCAACAAGTGGCAGAACGACCAAGAAAAGTAATTATTTACTTTTAAAGACAACTGAGAAGGCATAAAAATAAATCTATGGTGCTAGCAAGTAGAAAGAAGGTTGCGATTAGTAAAATAGATATGTGTAGGTCGCAAGCTAAGGTATGGTAGAGCGACAGGGTTTTAGGTAGATATGAGTAAGGATAAGAAAAGGTGAGTGAGAAGGTGACAAGAATATGTAAGGCCTCAGAATTAAGCCCATAAAAACAAGAGAGCTGACGGTTTCCATAAGTTATAGAAAGCTCGGTATAGCCTGAATGAACTCAAAGGAGCTTAAAATTAGGAGAATTTAAAAGACTGGAATTCTTCCCTGGTATTAAAGTAAGGGTGTAATTGTGATAAATGATAATATGATGATGTTTAGGCCTTCGATTGAGTAATGATTCAAAGAGAAGAGATTTTATTATTTGCACGGAATTAGAATACCCCCCCACCCACCGATAAGATGAAACACATTGGGATGCTACAAAATACGATTATTAAAGTATAGAATCGTCCCTGGGTGGATCATGCAAATAACTTCTAATGTTCCCCGATGAGATGCGAGCCCTAGTGACAATGTATTACGTAAGAAGTTTCAAGTTATAAGTGGTAAATTATAGGTCAACATTAAGGTGAATCAGTAATAGATGGATAAAAGTTATAAAGTATGAGATGAGATTAGGCAGTCATTCTTAAGATGAACAGTAATGAGGAAGCATTAAAGAACTTAGATTTATACATATAGAAAAAGTAGCGAGAGAGTAACTTGGAGTTGGGTAGCAAACCTCGGTAATAATAAACCAAAGTAAGTGTTATGGTATATTATAACCTACCTAGATGCAATAAAGGCATAAGGATAGATAACTAAGGCTATGAAACAAGATATATAAATAGTCATAAGTTTGACAAAGTATCGAGCAAAGAACTTCAGTACACCTATAGATGCCTAGAGGGATAGCTTGTCATATTTCTGTATATGTTCACAAAGTGAGGCCTAGAGATTGGCTAAAAGATAGAGGACAAAGGATTGAAGAGTCACATAAGTGCACATACAAGGACAGAGTCGTACGGGTTGCATGACATAAGGTAGCAACAGTTACAAGATTGGAAAAACTTCGACCATAAGTCGTGGTGTGAGAAAGAGGCCTAAAGGGAGGAATGCCAGCCTTTAGATTTATCCACATAATAGTTGCCTAGATGGAAAAAAACAGTAGTAAAGTATTCTTTATTGTTATAGCTTATGAGACTGATAAGTGCACCATTCAACATTCGAGGAAGAATGTTCCAAATAGGGGATTGATGTTACAGCCCATGTTTTTGTATGCCAAAGTACGTCGTAAGTCAACTGATGTAAGCTCATAAATGAGATCCTCTTTGGAAGTACATAAAGTGAGTTAATAATGTTACCTTGGAGGTTGCAAATACTTAAGATCATTAATAACAAGTACCAAGAGGGTTGGAAGTCTTAGAAGCTAAAGGTATCGAAGAAAATAAGTTTTGTCGAAAGTCGACAAGTTAAGAATGTTGTAACACGTACATTTGGGGTGAGACTAGGGTACTAAACATGATAAAGAGGTATTGTATTCGTATGATAGTCGTGTGTTATGTTTTAAAGCCAAACGAGTGTTGATACCCAATTTTTTCTCAAATTATTTTCAAACTTGCATATAAGCTTTCAGAATCACTCTTTGCAGTAATCGATATTTTTCAACAATTTTCCGTATTTTTTTTCAAATCATTTTTTCTTACTCAATAGGTCATTTATATCTTATGTTTAATCATATTGGGGTTTTATTATTTCACAAATTAGTCAATATGGCTATAATTACAATGACTTTGCAATTATAGCCTAATTATATATTTTATGCTATTTTAATTCAGTAATTAGTCATCTTATATTCCAAATACTAGTTAATTACATTAATTTCACTTATTTAGCCTTAATTTTATTTTATCTAATTATTAGCTATTTTCTATTAATTATCTATCTATTTTTAATGGGTATTTAATAAATAGCCAATTTTTATTTAAACTCCAGCCTAAGTTATACCCAGCCCAAAACCCATCAAATACCCAACCCAAACCCATTAAAAATACCCACCTAGATCCCAAACCAACCCGACCCTGTCCCAAGCCAATTTGAGTCGTTGATCAGATCAGATCAACGGCCCAGATTTTAGTTACCTAAAATATCTCTAACCTAACCCCTCCCTCCGTCTCATTTCCTTCGAGACGGTTCCTCTCTCATCTCTTTATCTCTCTCTACGACTCTCTAGAAGTCTCTTGACTTCGTTTTCTCCGATGTTTTTCAGTCGCCTTCTCTGGTGGATTCTCACCAGAACCTTGGTTCTCCATCATCTCCTGGCCATCTACATGCCTCTCACCTACTCAGTGACACTTTAAGCTCTTCAGATGAACTTGGAGCGGTTCACTCACCTCCTTGGGGTCTCATGCCATTTTTCGGCCACCCCCCAGCCATTTGAGTAAGTTTTGCAGTCTCTCCGTCCTAAATCTATGTCGTTCATGAGGTTTTCCCTCTTTTATGGGTTCCACGAAACCCTAACCTTCTTTATTTTTTGGGTTTTCTTTTAAGATCCATTTTATATTTACTATACTATGGAGTTTCTTCATGTTTTTCTCCGGAAAAGTTTCAACAATTTAAAAAGCTAGGGTTTCTCGACCCTATTCTCAAAAAAGTTTTCCTTTTTTAGTTTTATTCACCTATGTTGTGTTAAAACAAGTATCTCATTATTTCTTGTTGCCCTGACTGTTATGATGAAACCTTAAATTTCTAGGTTGATCTTTATTATGTGTATTCGTTTCTTACAAGACTATTTGTGTGTTCTTTGTGACTCTTGTTTTAGTTCATTGTTATGACTTTTAATTTTCTGCTGTTCTATGTGTGTTGCTCCGTGTTGATCAATGACTGTTGTTTAAATGTTTGATAAATCCGACCATTTACCTTATTGATTATTCACCTAATAATTTGTACTGATTTTGTGTAAAGAATCACCGGGCCTGTGATGCTTTCCTTGAATAGGTGATTCTGTATGTCCTTTATAATTCTGTACCCATTTCTTTGACTGATTTCCACACTTATGTGATACTTTCCTTAACTATATCGGATTCCCTATAATTGTAATTGCCTCCGAGATTCTTTCAGTTGCTTTTCAAAACTAATACCTTAGTTTACTTTATAAATATAATGTTAGTTCAACTTTCCTTAATTATATACTATGTATTTGGCTCTTATTATGTGCCATATGATTTCCTTGTCCCTAATTAAACAAAATCGGTCTTATAAGTGATTTCCTTTCCTTATTTAGCCATGGCTGCACCGTTTGAACTTGACTCCTTAATTGAAGGAGTCCAGTAATTTAATTGATACTAATTGGTTGTATTTCCATAATTGTGCACCCTTTACCTGTGTGACTACTCGTTTTTCAAACTATATATACCATGTTTTCTCTCTTTACACAAACTCTTGAAACACTCTTGACTGACACTTACACTGGTCTCACACACAAAACACTGAGTACATTGTTCTGAATCCTCTTTGTTTCCATACACACCCTTTCTTGCTCTTTAATTGGTTATTGACTACTCAGTTGGCTAAAAGCCAAGAATGAGTAATCCTTGTTGCTCTCTCTTGCTTCTGCACACTATTGTCCTACTCTTGCTCTCTTTGTTCTGCATACTGCTGTTGCTGTGCTATCTCTTGCACTTTGCTATTCTCTATCACTCGACCGGTATGTCTCTAAGTTAGTTTTATAGTATCTCCATACAATATGCTTCAGTTCTTGTTTATCTACTTATTGTTCCTTTTGTGCTTTATCTTGTGGTTCTACTGCCTATCATGTAATTAGCTTAACCCCATCATGTCTTTCCCTTTTGTTAAGTCTGAATATGTATCCTGCTTCCATGTGTTTCCCTGCAATTGTGTCTGCATACTACTATCCATCTCTTTCTCTTAGTCTGATATGCCTCATGTTCACTCTGTGACTCTGGCATGCTCATTTGTTTATAAGTCAATGTTTCTTACCTTGACCTGACTATTGTTATATGCCTTCATTCATGTTTAACTCCCTATGTTATGAACTTGCCTCTATTAACACTTGAATGCTATACAATCTTGCCTCTATTAATCTATGATGTTTTGTGACAATTGTGTGACAACTATATGACTGCTATGTGATTGCTATGAGAACCTGTAACTTGGATCTAATGCTGATAACAAAGTCATTTGTTCCCAACTCCTTGCCCCCCTGTTGTGTGTGCTCTTTCATGAATTCCCTGTACTGGTTGTGATTGTATTGCTTCTCTCTTTGATAAACTGTTTTTCACAAAATCCTTTTTTACTTTTTCTAAAAGTTATTTTCAAAATACTGTTGTTTCAGACTAATCTTTTAAATCTCGACACTCTTTTAAACTATGAGCACTTCCCACTACTCCTAGACTTTAGGTTCAGCCCCCTTTGTGTGAGCATTGCCTTTGGAACCTTAAGTACCCATTGAACTTTGACACACAAGGCTAGCACTCTACACTGCACTTACTCCTCCTTGGCTAGGGTACCTGGGTGTGAGGCACTGTCCAGGATCTTCTGAGGTCCTTAGAGACTATGACACACCTAGGGTTACAAGAGGTCTTGGCATATGGCATGTTGGATCTGGTACTTGGGCCTACTGTTAGGATCTCTATAGTATAGCTTCTTGATTTTCTTGTTCAGTTGTGTAATTCATGCTATGCTGGTCTGTAACAATTATTTGTAAAATAACTCCGGGGCTGGATAGTGAAAAGGGTGGGATTATGCATGTTTAGTATAAATTCGTGTAGAAACCATGTTTAAGTTTTACTTCACCTATGTGCGCAATAGAAATCCTGTTTAGGACATATCTACCATGCATTAGTAAATCATGTTTTAGGTTTCTTTAATTCAGCATCTCATCACACTCACGATCATTTAGCAAATCAAGTTAACTTCCAGTAATAGACTGTTACAATTACTGTCCCGCTTAGAAATCCTGTCCTAATTAAACAACTATAAAAAATGGTTGTTACGATAACACTGCCTCTGCATATACATGACTGTTGCATATAGAAATCCTGTTTTAGGTTCGTAATAATAATCAATTATCAATATTTGCATTAGATATCCTGTTATCTTAGGAATTTACTCTCAGCATGCCTAAATTTAAATACTGTACTAAGCATACCGCTAAGAACATCTAGAATTCACGAGAATAGGATCAGTAACTTAAATCACGTTTCTGTATGTTTTGGTTAATATGTAAAATATCATTAAAATAATGATTTCTGATTTCTGCAAATGTTTGTGTATTCAGGAAAGCATGTTTAGCTTTGCCTACATTATGCCTACATTTTTAGATACCATGCATATAGGACTTGCATCCATCATACTCACATAATCACTTGTTCACTAGAGCTAAACTAAAGAACTGCATTCTGTATGTCTATTAAAACAGTATCTAGAACATTTCAGACGCCTAGGCAAACTCTAGGACCCCAATATAAACCAGAAACTCTTTGCACATCGCTTACTAACTACAATGGTCTAAAATTGGTCATATACTTCTTCTGCAACTCATTAATCCTGCTGTCTTAATGTTGTATTCACCCCTAAAATCCTGCCTTAGGTTCTGAAACTCGAGACTCCTTTATGTGCTTGAGTTGTGCTATTTATGTGTACAACCTGTGGAGGGATTTATGAGCCCATATTTGCTCCTGTATGCTTCCCCTATATGTAGTCCTAACTGTTATTGTATGTCGCTTAGAGTTTGTCCTTTAAACCTAAGGGTCAGCCTAGTACTCGCCTTGTAGGAATAGTTGTCCTAACTACCCTCTAGGACTGATAGGATGGAACGAGTAATAGTACGCAGTAAGCTTCGTAACCGACACACACGTTTTAAATACCTTAATGGAGTGGGAAGGGTAGAATATGGATATGATGACCGGTGCACTAATACCACGTGTAGCCCCTCTTCGAGGCTTGACATACCGGGTATTGCATTGATGTGATCCATATTGATTTAAAACCTAGGACATTTTCATTCAAATTATTTTACTTTGCTATTCTTTAAATTTCTTTTAATTATTTCAGTATTTACTTGAAATCCCCTCTTACGTGAGCCTTGGTTGTTTACTGTCCAAATTCGCAAAATTACTTGGCTGGGATCCACAGTTGTGGATCTCGAGGGGTGCCTAATACCTTCCCCTTGGGATAATTTCAAGCCCTTACCCAATGTATGGTAATGCAAACTAGTTTATGAGTTAATTATTCTAGGTGCCCTAACGCACCATAAAATAGTTAGGTGGCGACTCTTCCTTAAACCTCTTCGTTTAAGGAGTGTTCCAGAATGTCATGAAACCCGATCTCTGCGTACCTAACCTGTGCGAGGAAAAAGGGGGACACTACAGCATGGCGACTCTGCTGGGGATATTCCCTAGGCTTATACCATTGCAAGTTGCTTTGTGAATTTGAACCTCTAATTTTTTTAAATGCTTGCACCTTTTCCTATTCCCCGTTATATGCTATTAACTGTTTAATTTTCGCAATTATTTATCTCACCTGAACGAAATTGACATATCTTCATGTTTTCTTTGTAACTGCTTTCAATTATAACTGTTGTATTTCCTTTCTTTACCGCTTTCTTCAACGTGAAAATACATGCCTACTTGTTTAAATGCTATTTATTGCATATCATGCTCCGCATTCATATTCCACTCGTGCCAAAAAAAAATCCTATAGCAACGCTTACAAAGAGTGGTTGCGCTATTCCAATATTACTACCCCCTAAATTCGGAAAGGCGTATTTGCGGTAAAACTAGTCGATCAGCGGTGCAGTCGACAGTTCCGTGCCTTCCCCCTTGAGTTGTCCGCTCAAGGGTACCGGTCAAAAACCCCATAGAAACCTTACTCTATTGTAATGTTGCATGCTTCATGGTCAAACCTAGCCAGAATAATGTGTTGTCCGCACAATAGCCTTTAAGATAGCCTTGTCCAAAGTCCATTGGGTTTCCGTGGAACCCAAACGGACGCCTTCACGTTCTGTGCATTTATTTGGAGAACTAAATACTCTTTGCTAATTATTGATGTTAAATAGTCGAGTCCGGTGGGGGTAAGGGTCTAACCCTCTTTGTTTTGTAGAAATGAGGCACGAAACCCCCAGATTCGGCATGGTCGCTAATATCCACCCCAAACTGTTAAACTGGTGGGAGGATCTTCACTCCAGCGACAAAACACTCGCCAGGAAACACTTGGGCAACCTGCCCTCTCCTTTGGATATTCAGCCTAACAAAATGATGATAGAGGCTGCTACATTATTCTGGGATTGCGATTGGTCGGTATTCTGCTTCGGAAACAATGAAATGACACCGTTGCTGGAAGAAATAAGGGGTTTGGCCAGTTTGGCTTGGGAATCTCCAGGGTTACTGATGCCTGAGAATCGCACAAGCCGGGGTTTTCTAAAATGTTGGGTCTGAAGAAAAATCTGGACTTGGTATGTTTAAAGGATTCGTACATCCCTTTCGATTACTTGTACGAAAGGCTCGGTCATAGAAAATCATACCGCACCTATCAGGACGAGTTCACACTCACTTCTCTAGGGCACATCCATCGCCGAGTGTTTGCTTTCATGGTTTGTTTTCTGGGTTTAATGGTGTTCCCGACAAAGAAGGAGAGGATTCACACTAGGTTGGCCATGGTCACTAAGACCTTAATGGAAGGGATCAACGGACAGGACTTCAACATTGTGCCTATGATCATTGCAGAGATATATCGAGCCTTGGAAAAGTGTCAACAGGGAGCAAAACACTTCGAAGGTTGCAACTTATTACTTCAACTTTGGCTCACTGAACATCTACAAAGGGGTGAATACCAACAAGACATCTATCGAAGAATCTGGGATGACCATATCTCTTTCCACCACCCAAAGAGAATGAACTATATTCCAGACATGTTCGCTCAGCCAGAAGATGCCGAGGGATGGGTTGAGTTACTGGGGAATTTGACTGAGGACAAGATTCAGTGGATGTTTGAATGGTTCCCAAGGGACAAATTTATCATCCGATCCCAAGACGCTTCATTTCTGATATTGATTGGTCTGAGGGGAACGTACCCTTATGTCCCTCTCCGAGTTATGAGGCAAGCAGGGAGGAGGCAGGATATACCTAAGGTTGAGAAGATGAGACATCTTCGAGCAGATTTCCAGGATGACGACAGCCCTCAAAAGTGCCAAGCCCAAAATTTGTGGCACTGCAAGATTGTACTTGAGAAAGACACCATCGAGCCAGACAGGTATCATGCCGGTTGTACTCCTTTCTATCTAAGCTGGTTAGAAGAAGATATGGAGGGCCAATTCGAGCCAGGATTCGCTTAGGGTCACCGAGTCATAGATGAGAAGGCCGAAGCGCAAGTTAAATTCAACAGTCTACAGAAGAGGCTCCGTGAATGTGAAGATAATCATCACCAGATACACGAGTCCAGCAGAAAGATGATTGAGGAATGGAAGGATATGGCTATCAGCTCCAACAAGAGGCTAGGGTACTTGGAGCGAGGTATAGTCGAGCTGGAGGAAACGTTCATCAAGAGGATCGAGGACTGCAAAAAGGCTGAAGGAGCCGAAGGAGGATATCTAGCCAGGACCTACTTATTGTTGGGACTTCGTGAGTTGGGAAAGCTGATCGAAGGGAAAAGGAATGCCGAATCTGGGGAAGGTCCTTATGGGACCAAGTAGATAGGGTTGTCTTTTATTTTGTCTCCTTTGATGTAATAAGGCCACTGACCGTTAATGACCTTTATTTTTCGCATATTTAGAGTCGTTTTTATCATCAATAAAATGAAACATTTAGCATTTCAAGTTCTCCAAATTAATTTGTCGCTAGGCCTACCTCGGGCACAAAGAGGTTCCCCAACTTAGGATGCATTTTACATTTTCGCATTACGTGTTTAAATTACCGCAATATGTTTTATAATCCTCACTGACTTCGTTACTTTTTTGATTTTCCTTTATTTATTATTACCCTCCCCAAAGGTTAGTTCGTGCATTTTGGCATCATCAGTCTATCACACAAGATCCAAGGGCCCTCCTCCTAGTCCTCCCAGGGGAAAAGACAAAAGCAAAAGTAAGATGGAAGAATCCAGCGGCGCCAGACATGAAAATAGGGTTGAACGAGTAGAGGCCACTGACGACCGGGGTATTCAGGTCCTAAATGAAAACATGTCACCACTGGAACAGAAACTGCTGAAATTCCGAGAAGAACTTAATCGACATAACAAAGCATTGCACATCACCGTGCAATGTGAAAATAATTTCATCACAAGGATCTTGATCGATGGAAGGTCCAGTCTTAACATATGTCCGCTGATAACACTCAAGAAGTTGGGTAAGGGACTACATGAGATAAAGGATGGAGCGATCAATGTAAAGGCCTTCGATTGTTATCAAAGGTCTACCATGGGAGAGATCAGTCTATGCTTACAGATAGAATCAACCTGGTTCAAGGTAGACTTTCAGGTGATAAATATCCTGGCATCTTACAATTTGCTATTAGGACGACCATGGATCCATGCCGCTGGGGCCGTAGAGTCAACACTACATCAGGCAGTAAAATTCGAGTGGAACCACCAAGAGGTGATCATCCACGGCGACGGTACAAACCCTATTTACAATCGCCAGACCCTATAATTGATGGAAAGAGAAAACTGGGCGGAGGAACTTATCACCATATCGAGCGCGTCAATGTTGTCGACAAGGACAAATTGTGGGATAGCAAGATCGAGAGAATCTTGAATTGGGGAGGATACGAGCAAGGCAAAGGGCTCGGTAAGAACCTCCAAAGGATCACAAAACCCATCAAGCTCAATAAACATGGTACCACTTTCGGCCTGGGGTATGAGTATACATGGGAAGAATCAAAAACTGGTCGCCCCCATGGCGCAGTCACTATTACCCCTTGGAGCAGCCAATACCTCATTTGGAGCAGACTTTCCAGCAGGCTGATGTCATCTATGGGTCCGACGAAGAAGAAGCACCGGCGGAAATGAGGGATTTGTTTCTAGACGACGGGGACATGGATTGATGTGTTATTCTCAAGGAGGAGGGGGAGGAAGGCCCTTCCATACAGGCAGTGAGCAGAGAAGCTCGTCTCAAGAACTGATCCATCCGTACGACCAAAGCCCGCCGAGCCTCGGGGTAGCAAGGCTAATGAACAAGTAGTATTTACTGTTTATTAAATGAATTTCTTTCCTTTTCTGCATTTTCAATTCCTGCAATAAGATCTTCAATGTTCAAAATAATGATTCGTTTTATCAAAGCATTTCCAATCACCTTATGAATCTCATATTTATTTGCTACTGTTTTCTCCCATTACTTTATCTAACACAGCATTACTATTACTTATCTTGATGAACCGATGATTGTGACAGGCAATGAGACAATGCAACAAACGGATATTGATTCAGAGGAAGATGATATACCCGACGAGATTGTCAAGGAGATTGAGAACTTTGAGAATAGACCTAAGTCCAACCTAGACGAGATGGAAATTATCAATCTGGGGAATTCAGAGAACGTCAAGGAAACACGCATCAGCATTCATTTATCGCCGTCAGAAAAGAAAGAGTATACAGAGTTTCTAAGGGAATATGAGGAAATATTCGCCTGGTCCTATGATGACATGACTGGTCTAAGTACATTCATTGTGGCTCACAAACTGCCAACCAATCCAATGTGTCCACCGTTAAAGCAAAAGCTCAGAAAGTTCAAACCTGACATGAGTTTGAAATCAAAGAAGAAGTAACCAAGCAGATCAATGCCAAAGTTCTCCGGGTAGTCTAGTACCCAACATGGTTAGCTAACATTGTACCTGTGCCGAAGAAGGATGGGAGGGTCAGAGTCTGTGTCGACTACCTGGATCTCAACTGGTCTAGTCCAAAAGACGACTTCCCTTTGCCAAATATACACATTCTGATTGACAACTACAACAAACATGAGTTACAGTCATTCATAGATTGCTTCGTTGGTTATCATCAAATTTGGATGGACGAAGAGGATGCTGAGAAAATGGCGTTCATTACGCCGTGGGGAGTATACTGTTACAGGATGATGCCATTCGGCCTGAAGAATGCAGGGGCCACCTACATGAGGGCTATGACTACTATATTACATGACATGATTCACAAAGAGATTGAGGTGTATGTAGACGAAGTCATTATCAAATCAAAGAAAGCGGCTAATCACATGGAAGATTTGAGGAAGTTCTTCAACAGGTTAAGAAAATACAATCTGAAACTGAACCCTGCTAAGTGTGCATTCGGGGTTCCTGCTGGGAAATTACTGGGGTTCATTGTAAGCCGCCGGGGAATAGAATTGGATCCATCCAAAGTCAAGGCCATTCAGGAATTGCCACCGCCGAAGAACAAGAAGGATGTTATGAGTTTCCTGGGGAGACTTAATTACATCAGTCGATTCGTAGCACAATCCACAGTCATTTGTGAACTAATCTTCAAGATGCTAAAGAAGGATACCGCAACCAAGTGGACCGAAGATTGTCAAAAGGCCTTCGACAGAATCAAGGAGTACCTCTCAACACCACCAGTCCTGGTACCACCTGAGCCAGGCAGACCTCTGTTACTCTACCTTGCAGTGTTAGACAGAGCTTTCGGTTGCATTCTTGGGCAACATGACGAAACAGGAAGAAAGGAGCAAGCAATCTACTACCTCAGCAAGAAGTTCACTCCATATGAGGCCCGGTATTCTTTATTGGAACGCACTTGCTGTGCTTTGACTTGGGTCGCCCAGAAGCTAAGGCACTACTTCTGTGCCTACACCACATACCACATATCCAGGATGGATCCACTAAAGTACATCTTTCGGAAGCTCATGCTCATTGGCAAGCTGGCCAAGTGGCAAATCCTGCTGAGGGGCTTCGACATTATTTACATAACTCAAAAGGCTGTCAAGGGACAGGCATTAGCAGATTATCTTGCTGGAAATTCTGTGGACGGAGAATACGAACCATTGAAAACGTATTTTCCCGATGAAGAGGTATCATTCGTAGGAGAAGACATTGCAGAATCCTACGACGGTTGGAGGATGTTCTTTGATGGAGCAACAAACTTCAAAGGGATTGGTATTGGAGCAGTCCTGATATCAAAAACCGGTCAGCATTATCCGATATCCGCAAAACTCAGATTTTCCTGCACCAATAATATGGCTGAATTTGAGGCCTGCATCTTAGGGCTCAACATGGCCATCGTCATGAACGTCCAGGAGTTGTTAGTGATTGGTGACTCAGGCTTACTGGTACACCAGGTACAAGGAGAACGGGCAACCAAGAATTCCAAAATATTTCCATATCTACATCATGTACAGGAGCTGAGAAAGAGGTTCACAAAGGTAGAATTTCAGCATGTCCCAGAATCCAGACAAGAATTTCATTTATCCCATTCCAGTGAACATCCACAATCAGCCAGCTTACTATCCCCATGTTGAAGAAGAAGCAGACGGAAATCCTTGGTTTCATGATGTCAAGGAGTACTTAGCAAAAGGAGAATACCCAGAGCTTGCAAATACCACTCAGAAACGCACACTTTGGAGATTATCCAATAATTTCTTTCACAGCGGAGGAAGCCTGTATAGGAGGACTCCCGATTTGGACTATTAAGGTGTGTTGATGCAAATGAAGCATCAAAATTATTGGAGGAAAATCACGCTGGAACATGCGGCCCATATATGAACGATTTTGTTTTGGCAAAGAAGATACTTCGAGCCGGTTATTTCTGGATGACCATGGAAACAGACTGCATCCAGTATGTCCGAAAGTGCCACCGATGTCAGATACATGGGGATATGATAAAGGTACCTCCAAGTGAGCTTAATGCAACAAGTTCACCGTAGCCATTCACCGCCTGGGGCATGGATGTTATTCGACCAATCGATCATGCCGCCTCTAACGGACACAGGTTCATTCTGGTTGCCATTGATTATTTCACCAAATGGGTAGAAGCAACATCTTACAAAGCAGTTACTAAGAAAGTCGTGGCCGATTTCGTTCGCGACCACATTATTTGTCGGTTCGGAGTTCCGAAATCAGTCATCACCGTTAATGGATATAACCTCAATAGTGACTTGATGAAATTCATGTGCGAAACATTCAAAATCAAACACAAGAACTCCAAAGCTTACAAACCTCAGATGAATTGAGCTGTTGAGGCAGCCAACAAAAACATCAAGAAAATACTTAGGAAAATGATAGAGAAGCATAAGCAATGGCATGAGAAATTATCATTTGCTTTGTTGGGGTATCGCACCACAGTCCCCACGTCAACTAGGGCAACTCCTTATTTGTTGGTTTACAGTACAAAGGTTGTTATTCCTGCCGAGGTTGAGATTCCATCTCTGAGAATCATACAAGAAGCTGAGCTCAGCGACACAGAATGGGTAAGGAGTCGTTATGAACAACTAGCCCTCATAGACGGAAAGAGAATGAACGCAGTCTGTCAGGGCCAATTATATCAGAACAGGATGACCAGAGCCTTCAGCAAGAGAGTCAAGCCGAGACGATTCACACCGGGGCAGCTGGTGTTAAAGAAAATCTTTCCACATCAGGATGAGGCCAAAGGGAAATTTTCTCCCAGCTAGCAGGGTCCGTACATGGTTCATAGAGTGCTGACAGGAGGAGCACTCATACTCGCAGAAATGGATGGAGAAATTTGGCCAAAACCAATCAACTTAGATGCATTCAAGCGCTACTATGCGTAACCCCGTATGCTTTTATCAATGTTGTAGATTGAACTACGCCTGACCTTATTCCCATTTAAGAAGGGATACGTAGGCAGCCCTATGGGTTCGGTCACAATTTTATAAAAATCTCATTTCCCCCGCTAATGGAAACTGGGGCAGAATGTTGAGGAGGACCCTCAGAATTCTGAAGCAAGTTCAGCCAATCGCCGCACAAGCAACTGCCAGAAGTATTCACCCATCAAACCAGGGCAGAATTCTGAGGAGGACCCTCAAAATTTCGTGGAAGGAAAAGTTACAATGTCTCGAACCGCGTCACAGTCGTCAGTTCACCTAAAAAATATTTTTATATTATATCTTTTCAAAATCACGCATATCTATTTTGGAACAGCTTGTTTAGCAAACGTTACCCCGATGATATATCATGATCAAGCGGGCGAGCCAAGAAAAGCTAGCGGGAATGTGAACTGACCTTTCCCCCTTTACAAAACTCACGATTTTTCTTTGGATGCAGGCACGAAGACGGCAAAAGCCCAGAACATATTATTATCCCCCGCAGGACGTACATCTCTCAAAGACACGGTCTCAAGCGTGTCGCACATGCCGATGCTTACTATCATCGCAAAACATCGCTTCATTCATAACAATTATATCGTCGCAGTTCATCACCAGCTAAGAACTCTTACTGCATTTTCATTTCCTGCATTGCATAAGGCCACCATTCTGCCTTTCGAGGTTCCACGCTACCTCCCTCTGCATTTCATTTCCTGCATTGCATAAGGCTACCATTCTGCCCGTTCCACGCTACCTCCATCTGCATTTTCACTTCTTGCATTGCATAAGGCTACCATTCTGCCTTCGGAGGTTCCACGCTACCTTCCTCTGCATTTTTATTTCCTGCATTACATAAACCTACCATTCTGTCTTCCGAGGTTCCACGCTACCTCCCTCTGCATTTCATTTCCTGCATTGCATAAGGCTACCATTCTGCCTTCCGAGGTTCCACGCTACCTCCCTCTGCATTTTCACTTCCTGCATTGCATAAGGCTACTATTCTGCCTTCCGATGTTCCACGCTACCTCCCCTTGCATTTTGCACTACATAAGGCTACCATTCTACCTTCCGAGGTTCCACGCTACCTCTCCACGCATTTTACATCATTACGTAAAGCTTCCATCTACCTTTTCAAAGAAACCATTTTTCATGTCGTTACTTACTTTTGCTTCCTTTCGGGCTAAGCTCTACCCTTTCTAAATTTCGCAAGACTAAGCTCTGTCTTGTTAGCATCATGCTACTGCATTTCTCATGGGCTGAAATATCGCCAACTTGTCCAAGGGCGTCATCGTTCAGAGGCACCATCTTCATGGCCCAATAACATCATCCCATGGCCCGATGATCTCTTTATTCAACTTGCATATCATTATTCAAAGGCATCATGGTTCGGAGGCACCATCCTCATGGCCCGAGAACATCATTTCATAGCCTACGAATCCCGCATCAAGCGATTCATGGCCCAGGACATCATGGTCTAAGGACGTCATCCTCAACCGTCTGAAGACAACATTCATAGTCCAACAGGAACTTGCATCATGTTTAAATTACGCACAATATACGTTTGTCATTTGTTTGCAGGTAATCCGGCCGGGACAGCCAACTAGGCAGGAGCGGACCGCTCCAGTTCCCCAAACGACCCCGTAAGCTCTTCATATTTTACCTTACCTCGCACCTTGCGTCCCTTCTTGTAAAACGTCACCGGTATAATTCACTGGTAATTCCTAAACTACATACGACCAGATTCCTGTAAAATGAGGGATATGTAGGCAACTCAAAAACTAGGGTGCGTCCTAAATCTTTCATACTATCTCTACTCGGTCAAAATTGGCCATCGTATCTTTACTCGACAACTCTTTCATCCTTCCCGGGTAAAGAGGGGCAGTTGTTGATACCCAATTTTTCCTCAAATTATTTTCAAACTTGCATATAAGCTTGCAGAATCACTCTTTGCAGTAATCGATATTTTTCCATAATTTTCCGTATTTTTATCAAATCATTTTCCTGTTTATTTAACATTTTACGTTCCATAATTATTCATAATTATGCATAAGTGATGTTACAAACAATTTCAAATCATTTTTTCTTACTCTATAGGTCATTTATATCTTATGTTTAATCCTATTGGGGTTTTATTATTTCACAAATTAGCCAATTTGGCATTATTTGGCTATAATTATAATGACTTTGCAATTATAGCCTAATTGTACATTTTATGCTATTTTAATTCAGTAATTAGTCATCTTATATTCCAAATACTAGTTAATTACATTAATTTCACTTATTTAGCCTTAATTTCATTTTATCTAATTATTAGCTATTTTCTATTAATTATCTATCTATTTTTAATGGGTATTTAAGAAATAGCCAATTTTTATTTAAAATCCAGCCTAAGTTATATCCAGCCCAAACCCATCTGTAACCCATCAAATACTCAACCCAAACCCATTAAAAATACCCACCCAGATCCCAAACAAACCCGACCCAGTCCCAAGCTTATCTGAGTCGTTGATCAGATCAGATCAACGACCCAGATTTTAGTTACCTAAAATATCTCTAACCTAACCCCTCCCTCCGTCTCATTTCCTTCGAGACGGTTCCTCTCTCATCTCTCTATCTCTCTCTACGACTCTCTACAAGTCTCTTGACTTCATCTTCTCTGATGTTTTCCAGTCGCCTTCTCTGGCGGATTCTCACCGCAACCTTGGTTCTCCATCATCTCCTGGCCATCTACATGCCTCTCACCTACTCACTGACACTTTAAGCTCTTTAGATGGACCTGGAGCGGTTTAGTCACCTCCTTTGGGTCTCTTGCCATTTTCCGGCCACCCCCGACCGTTTGAGTAAGTTTTGCAACCTCTCCGGCCTAAATCTATGTCGTTCATGAGGTTTTCCCTCTTTTATGGGTTCCATGAAACCCTAACCTTCTGTATTTTTTGGGTTTTCTTTTAATATCCATTTTATATTTACTATACTATGGAGTTTCTTCATGTTTTTCTCCGGAAAAGTTTCAACAATTTCAAAAGCTAGGGTTTCTCGACCTTATTCTCAAAACAGTTTTCCTTTTTTATTTTTAGTCACCTATGTTGTGTTTAAACAAGTATCTTATGATTTCTTGTTGCCCTGACTGTTATGTTGAAACCTTAAATTTCTAGGTTGATCTTTATTATGTGTATTCGTTTCTTACAAGACTATTTGTGTGTTCTTTGTGACTCTTGCTTTAGTTCATTGTTATGACTTTTAATTTTCTGCTGTTCTATGAGTGTTGCTTCGTGTTGATCAATGATTGTTGTTTAATTTTTAATAAATCCGACCATTTACCTTATTGATTATTCACCTAATGATTTGTACTGATTTTGTGTAAAGAATCCCTGGGCCTGTGATGCTTTCCTTGAATAGGTGATTCTGTATGTCCTTTGTAATTCTGTACCCATTTCTTTGACTGATTTCCACACTTATGTGATACTTTCCTTAACTATATCGGATTCCCTGTAATTGTAATTGCCTCCAAGATTCTTTCAGTTGATTTTCAAAACTAACCCTAGTTTACTTTATAAATATAATGTTAGTTCAACTTTCCTTAATTATATACTATGTATTTGGCTCTTATTATGTGCCATATGATTTCCTTGTCCCTAATTAAAAAAAATCGGTCTTATAAGTGATTTCCTTCCCTTATTTAGCCCTGGCTGCACCGTTTGAACTTGACTCCTTAATTGAAGGAGTCCAGTAATTTAATTGATACTAATTGGTTGTATTTCCATAACTGTGTACCCTTTACATGTGAGGCTACTCATTTTTAAAACTATATATACCCTGTCTTCTCTCTTTACACACACTCTTGACTGACACTTACACTGATATCACACACAAAACACTGAGTACATTGTTCTGAATCCTCTTTGTTTCCATACACACCCTTTCTTGCTATTTTATTGGTTATTGACTACTCAGTCGGCTAAAAGCCAAGAATGAGTAATCCTTGTTGCTCTCTCTTGCTTCTGCACACTATTGTCTTACTCTTGCTCTCTTTGTTCTGCATACTGATGTTGTTGTGCTATCTCTTGCACTTTGCTATTCTCTATCACTCGATTGGTATGTCTCTAAGTTAGTTTTATAGTATCTCCATACAATATGCTTCAGTTCTTGTTTATCTACTTATTGTTCCTTTTGTGCTTTATCTTATGGTTCTACTGCCTATCATGTAATTAGCTTAACCCCATCATGTCTTTCCCTTTTGTTAAGTCTGAATATGTATCCTGCTTCCATGTGTTTCCCTACAACTGTGTCTGCATACTACTATCCATCTCTTTCTCTTAGTCTGATATGCCTCCTGTTCATTCTATGACTCTGGCATGCTCATTTTTTTATAAGTCAATGTTTTTTACCTTGACCTGACTATTGTTATATGCTTTCATTCATGTTTAACTCCCTATGTTATGAACTTGCCTCTATTAACACTTGAATGCTATACAATCTTGCCTCTATTAATCTATGATGTTTTGTGACAATGGTGTGACAACTATATGATTGCTATGTGATAGCTATGAGAACCTGTAACTTGGATCTAATGCTGATAACAAAGTCATTTGTCCCCAACTCCTTGCCCCCCCTGTTGTGTGTGCTCTTTCATGAGTTCCCTGTATTGGTTGTGATTGTATTGCTTCTCTCTTTGATAAATTGTTTTTCATAAAATCCTTTATTACTTTTTCTAAAAGTTATTTTCAAAATACTGTTGTTTCAGACTACTCTTTANACCTAGGGTTACAAGAGGTCTTGGCATATGGCATGTTGGATCTGGTACTTGGGCCTACTGTTAGGCTCTCTATAGTATAGCTTCTTGATCTTCTTATTCAGTTGTGTAATTCATGCTATGCTGGTGTGTAATTATTATTTACAAAATAACTCCGGGGCTGGATAGTGAAAAGGGTGGGATTATGCATGTTTAGTATAAATCCGGGTAGAAACCATGTTTAGGATTTACTTCACCTATGTGCGCAATAGAAATCATGTTTAGGACATATCTACCATGCATTAGTAAATCATGTTTTAGGTTTCTTTAATTCAGCATCTCATCACACTCACGATCATTTAGCAAATCATGTTAACTACCAGTAATAGACTGTTACAATTACTGTCCCGCTTAGAAATCCTGTCCTAGTTAAACAACTATAAAAAATGGTTGTTACGATAACACTGCCTCTGCATATACATGATTGTTGCATATAGAAATCCTGTTTTAGGTTCGTAATAATAATCAATTATCAATAATTGCATTAGATATCCTGTTATCTTAGGAATTTACTCTCAGCATGCCTATATTTAAATACTGTACTAAGCATACCGCTAAGAACATCTAGAATTCACGAGAATAGGATCAGCAACTTAAATCACGTTTCTGTATGTTTTGGTTAATAAGTAAAATATCATTAAAATAATAATTTCTGATTTTTGCAAATGTTTGTGTATTCAGGAAAGCATGTTTAAGTTTGCCTACATTATGCCTTCATTTTTAGATACCATGCTTATAGGACTTGCATCCATCATACTCACATAGTCACCTGTTCACTAGAGCTAAACCTAAAGAAGTGCATTCTGTATGTTTATTAAAACAGTATCTAGAACACTTCAGACGCCTAGGAAAACTCTAGGACCCCAATATAAACCAGAAACTCTTTGCACATCGCTTACTAACTACAGTGGTCTAAAATTGGTCATATACTTCTTCTGCAACTCATTAATCCTGCTACTTTAATGTTGTATACCCCTAAAATCCTGCCTTAGGTTCTGAAACTCGAGACTCCTTTATGTGCTTGAGCCGTGCTATTTATGTGTACAACCTGTGGAGGGATTTATGAGCCCATATTTGCTCCTGTATGCTTCCCCTATATGAAGTCCTAACTGTTATTGTATGTCGCTTAGAGTTTGTCCTTTAAACCTAAGTGTCAACCTAGTACTCGCCGTGTAGGAATAGTAGTCCTAACTACCCTCTAGGACTGATAGGATGGAACGGGTAATAGCACGCAATAAGCTTCGTAACCGACACACGCGTTTTAAATACCTTAACGGGGTGGGAAGGGTAGAATATGGATATGATGATCGGTGCGCTAATACCACGTGTAGCCCCCCTTCGAGGCGTGACATACCAGGTATTGCACTGATGTGATCCATATTGATTTAAAACCTAGGACATTTTCATTCAAATGATTTTACTTTGCTATTCTTTAAATTTCTTTTAATAATTTCAGTATTTACTTGAAATCCCCTCTTACATGAGCCTTGCTTGTTTACTGTCCAAATTCGCAAAATTACTTGGCTGGGACCCACAGTTTTGGATCTCGAGGGGTGCCTAATACCTTCCCCTTGGGATAATTTCAAGCCCTTACCCAATGTATGGTAATGCAAACTAGTTTATGAGTTAATTATTCTTGGTGCCCTAACGCACCATAAAATAGTTAGGTGGCGACTCTTCCTTAAACCTCTTCCTTTAAGGAGTTGTCCAGAATGTCATGAAACCCGATCACTGCGTACCTAACCCGTGCGATGAAAAATGGTGGTGCGACAACGAGTTGGGGAACAAAAGTTGGCAAGGGTCATCACAAGTTACATTCATAAATGTGTTGAACATTAGGTCAAATGTTGCAGAGCTTTTCTAAAAATATACTTGGAGTTATTGGGTGATATACACATCATATTGAACATTTACAAGCCTAGTTTCTTACCCATTTAATCCTTCATCAATACAACATCGGCGAAGAGAGATATTCGCGTTTTGGTGAGACTGCACAAGTAGCTCCCATGAACCCACAAAGTCGGTGTAAAACTCCAGCTTTTATTTAGGTCAATTATAAAACGTTTAATTCTTTTTTATCATCCAAAATAGTTCCTAAACCCTCCTAATTCTCTCCAAGGGTTCCTCCCTGATTCTAGGGTGAAAACCTAAGATACAAACATGAATCCAATGCTAGAAACTCATTGGTGCTTGCTAGATCGTAGTTCTCTGTCACGACCCAAAACCGGTGCAGGTCGTGATGGCGCCTAACGGCGAGATTAGGCAAGACAACGAACAACAATGACAATAAAAATGCGGAATACAATAACAATATGGGGCAAGGCCGTAGAAACAAGCTGAACCACATCTAGGCCCAATATATATACAACCCCGATAACTACAACAGGTGTGTGCCAGGACTAGTGTCACAGTGTCAACGGGCGGCTACATAGATACAACAGCAGAAATACATAGACAAAATATACAAGTCGCAGTCTGGAACAAAAGACTGAGCAAAATGAAACTAGAAGGCTCCAGAGGTGTTGTCAGGAAAACGCCAAGAAGACAGCTCACCGTGTGGAGCGACGCCGCGATCAGTACCTATCAGCTGACGGACGAACAGACGAACCAGCCTCAATACCTGCACAGTCAAGTGCAGAAAAAGAAAGAAAGTGCAGCATGAGTACATATAATCACATATGTACCCAGTGAGTATCCCGTCTAAACTCGTAAAGAGTAGTGACGAGAGGTAGAATACATACTCACTAAGGTCCAGTACATAATAAAATAAAATACNTGAGAAAGTACATCAAGTATAAGAACATGTAAGCAACAATCAGTAACTGATCTCAAACATAGTCTTCCTTTGTAAGCTATTCATAGTTATATTACTTGTTCTATTTCTCATTATTCGAAATGTCTTATCTTTATTCTCAATTTTTCTCTTCCCAGTACTCTGTATTGTTTCTCAACTCACCCTCGTACGATCCCAACTCAATGCAA
>MDKH01149046.1:0-39967 GCA_005239495.1 Nicotiana undulata | reverse complement strand
TTGAATTCCAAACCAACGCGGGCCACAGTCCATTTTACGTGGTCCGCACTGAGGAGATTGAGAGAGCATTAATTTTGAAGGCCAGAAGACCAACGCGGATCGCAGCCCATTTTGCGCGGTCTGCACTGAAGCCACCACGGCCGAGGTGCATTTTATGCGGACCGCGGTGGCCAAGTTCAGAGACTCAGTTTTTCAAGCCAGAGACCTCATCGCAGCCGCAGTCCATTTTGTGCGGTCCGCGGTGACCCCGCAGGGGTATTTTTGTCCAGAAAATTCGGCTTAGTATAAATAGTTTCTTTTCCCATTTCTAGGTCAGCTTTTGTACTATGATATATTCAGGAGCTCGTGAACGATATTGTTACGCTATTTTGAGTAATTTTAGAAGTGTTTTAATATTGAATCTTTCAATTTTAGTTTGTAATTCAATTATATGGGTTATTCTTCATCTATTACTCTGATTTCTTCTCTTATCATGAGTAGCTAAACCCATTAGCTAGGGTTGTGGCTTAACCCTAGTGTGGGTGTTTGATGGGTCCTTTAAATTAAGGCTTAGATATTTATGGGTAATTGGTATTTGGGCTGATTTATGATTTTCACGTTAAATTAGTGGTTGCAAACACTAATTGGTGTTCATTTGACTTGGGTGCTTCTTGAGAAAGAGAACTTGAGTCTAGAAAATCAGTCCAACAAGGAATTGAGACGTATTCAAGAGATTGATAGTCCCAATTAATGGGTTAAACCTAGAGATAGTAAAACCCTACTTGAGCCTATATTGCTTGTATGATTTTGACACCCAATTGGTCTCGAGCAAGGCAATTAGGGCAAAGTCACTCAATCTACCGAGAGGTATAGAGTGGGTAATCCCGTGCATTGGCTATATCACAATCCCTTTTATGACGTCTTTGCCTTAGGTATTGGAATCACATTGAGTACTCACCTAGGAGAAAGTCATAGCCCTAGTCCTCTTTATATATTAAGAAAACACTCAAAAAGACATTAGTTAGTTAATTAGGTATTTGCAATTAGTCTAAACCGTAGTTCTTATAAAACCAAATATATGAAAAGTGCAATTAAGAGCACGAAACACTACTAGATCACTTAGGAATTCAACTCCCACAATCGTAACTCCCTGTGGATTCGATCCCGACCCGTTCGGGTAAAAGATGCATTGACCCTCATCTTGATACTATTTACTAGGCCGAATTTTTTGGACAAAAATACCCATGCGGGGTCACCGCGGACCGCACAAACTGAAGTGCGTCCGCGTTGATGCTCTTTCGCTTGGAAAATGGAGTCTCTGAACTTGGGCACCGCGGTTCGCATAAAATGCACCACAGCCGCGGTGGCTTCTGTTGCGGCCGCACAAAATGGAGTGTGGTCTGCGTTGGTCTTCAGGCCTTCAAAGTCAACTCTCTGAAACTCCTTAGTGCGGTCCGCATAAAATGGAGCGTGGTCCACACAACTTCAGCTTCCCAAATTTTCACATCTCTGAATCTCCTCAGTGCAGACCTCACAAGATGTAGTGCGGACTGCACTGGTTTGACCTCGAAATATTCTCTCTGAATCTCTTTAGTGCGGACCACACAAAATGGAGTGCGGACCGCACAAAATGGAGTGCGGACCGCACTGGTTTAGCCTTCAAAATTTTCTCTCTGAATCTCTTCAGTGCGGACCGCACAAAATGGAGTGCGGACCGCACTGGTCTGTTGAACTGGGCTTGCGCTTATTCTTGGTACTTATGCATATTTCACTCATTTTTTAGCAGGTTTTGACTATTTGTCACCCTTTTTGACTAAACCCTGCAAACAAGTACAACAAGTAAGCCTTTGGGACTATTTTGTATATAATTTTAACCAAAACTTAAGGAAGAAGGAGTGTAAAATAAGGTATAATCCCTAGTTATCATTAAGAGATTTGCTTAATAAGTTGTGTTCATGAGTGTAGTTTAATTGCTCGAGGACGAGCACAGATTTAAGTGTGGGGTATTGACGTGTGGCTATAATTCATGGTTTAACGTATTATGTACTTTGCATTTTATGTGCTTTAATGGTAAAAATACACCTCGTTTGAGAATAATGGAGTCTATTTCATGTGTAGGTGAATTGGAAATGGAAGCCGAGATAAATGGATGCATAAACCTCAAAAATGCGCTCAAGAATCAAAAGGAAAGACTAGGCTTTAGCCTGGCGAGGCCAGCATAAAGTCGGGCTTACCCTGGACTTAGTTAGGGTTTTCTATCTAAAGCCATGCTGACCTTGACCTTAGCCAGGTGTTTTCCATCTAAAGCCAGGCTGGCCCTGGCCTTAGCCAGGCGTTTTCCATCTAAAGACAGGCTGACCCTGGCGTTTTCCAGGCATTTTCCATGTAAAGCCAGGCTGACCCTGGCGTTTTCCATGTAACGCCACGCCCAAGTTCAGGCCCAATCCAAGTTTTAAAGGCTTTAAGTGTTTCCCGGTTTGACTAGAAGTAACCTACATGTTTAGGGATTTTCCCAAAACATATAAATAGACCCAAAAACACAACTTTGAAGTACTTTTTCCATTGGAGACAAGAGGAGATCGTGAAACACTGCTCAGAAGATCAAAACATTGAATTTTACATCATTTATTCCTTACTCTGTAATTTAATTATGCAAGTTATTTTGGATTTGATTACTACGATCATGAGTAGCTAATTTATTTAGTCTAAGGTTTTGGTGGAACCCGTTGAGGATGAACTTATTGTTATATTAATATAGTTTGCTTGATTTTCAATCTCTATTTGTTCAACTACGTTCTTGTTGTAGTTGATTGAAGGGCCCTCAATTAGCTGTTCCTATTTAGTGTGTATCTACTCGAGAGAGAGTGCATATTTAGGTAATTATTGAACAACATCACTCCCAAAGTATAGGAGAGATCCATAACCGAGGGTTTAAAGGTTGGATTAGAGATAACGATATCGTGGGTGCAATTTAAAGTGAACTATAATACAAGTTAGCTAGCGTAGCTCGAGAGAGTGCGTCTAGTAGATTATCATAATTACTCGAGAGAGATTTATGATAGCCTGAGTGTTCATGATTGATAGAGATAATTAGGCCAAACTATATGAAATTTACAAGAAGAGATTCCATCAACGGGGGAAACCATAACCTTAGATCCTTATCGCATCTGCTTACACCTCAATATAAGTTGTCTTTTAGTTTATTTAATTTCATTCAGCTGTAGTAGTAAAAATACCGAAAAGTGATATTCATAACCTTTGGGAAATTGATTATTGAGAATCGAGTAGTCTAATAACAATAATTGATAGGTTAATTCCCTGTGGGATTCGACTCTAGGCTAAATACCCAGATTATATTTGCAACGTCCGCTTAGTCTTTTTATAAGACATAGTTGAGCGTGATCAATACTCATATACAACACATTAACAACCAAACAAACAGAAGAAAGGGAAGGGATGAACCTGGAATGATTTTTTTTATATATGTAGAATGAATCTGTATGAACCGATTGTTGTCCCGAAATGCTAAAATTCAAACAGCAAAAGAAAATCTAATCACAACAAAAACTCGAACCGGCGGCTCCAGAAATTGAACCCCCACTCGGCTTCACTCTATTTTCGATCAAAATCCAGAAGAAGATTAAATACGAGAAAAGAAAAAGAAAAACCCAAAAGAAACTACACTGAAATCTCCTCACCTTTTTTTGGAATTTTCGGATTTTTGAAACAAACAGAAGAAGGAAATTTTTTTAAGTATAGCTTCTGGGGTCAAAAATAAAAAGAAATCAGAAAAAAAAATCAAAAAGAAATTAAGAGCCAACCCTAATTTTGCTTTCTCTCCAAAGTTTATGCTCGTAAAATCTACTGAAATTTGCTCTCCCCTTCTTCCCCGAAAATCCTCTCCTCTTTAAAGAACGGATAGAAATCCCTTTGGAGACGAGCATGTGATGAATTTAAGGCTCGGATTAAATGAAATTGATCCGACACCTTTCACGCATCCAACACACGCCTTCTAGTGATTTATCTAACAAACGGGCAAGTGAAGCGATGATTTGGGAATATTCTTCTATCAGAAACGGTTAGTGTTGGGTGACGTGGAAGAGGGAAAGAGGAGGGCCATGTGCGCGAGTTGGGTGTGAGTGAACTCGCCGGTTTTTTGAGTTTCTGGCGAGTCGGGTGAGTTATGCGGCGGCAGAAGGGCGGACTAGGGTGGTGAAGGGTGGGCGCCATTTTTTTGGGTTTTTGAATTTAGGGTTAGGGTTGAGAAGGGTTATAATGGGGGTTTTATATGGAGTGAGGAAAGAATATGTGCCATTTGATCAAAATGTTGGACGACTAGGATTTAAAGATGGAGATGGGGCGGGTCAAGGGTCAAGGCGGGTCAGCAGCTGGGTATGGGCGGAATTTAGGGTGTATTTTGGGCAAATCTTGACCTTTTGGTCTAATTTGAACTAAGACCAAACCAATTTCTCTTTTTCTCTTTTATTATTATTATTATTTTCATTTTGAACATCTACTTACTATTTATATTATTCTGCTGCTTTTGATGTATGTTGCCAAGTTATGCACCTCCACATATTCGTTGATGGCAAGTTGTCATGAACAATCCCAAAGAGGTTTCTCAAGCTTTTAAGAGATTTTGGAAATCTTGTATAAGTCAAGTTTTTATGTTTTGGTGTGCCTCTATGACTTCCCCCGCTATTGTGAGATTGTGGTGTCACTTATTCTTTTGACATGAATTATAATGTGTACGTAAGTAAGAATGAAGGGAAACTTGTCTTGAAAGACTATTTCTCTTGACTATGTATGTTTCATCTTTTTCTTTCCCTTTTTTTCTAAATGAGATAGTTTAAAGATTCATCATTATGCATCACATAATACTCTCGGATTGTACTTCAGTGTTTATTAGACTATTTAATCTTTCCATGTATAAGTTCGTATTGAGGGAAAAAAGTGTGGTTTATCTGCTCTTTTTGGCAATTTCTAGCTTTTTCACCAGGAAAAACTCAAGTTCATTATTCTTTCGCACGTGTTGGTTTGTCTTCTCTTTTTGGTAATATCTAGCTTTTTCACTAGGAAATACTCAACTTCAAGCCATTTGAAGACGAAGATGAAAAGCTGAGGAATAGAGAGAAACTATGGAACCTTTTCTTGTCATGCTTTCATGAGCATCTCAGCCGTTAAATCTGCATATGCCCAGTTGCAATTCAGCCAATATCAATATGACCCTGATCTTTATTCAATTTGCTGATGAGATGATCCTGTCCGAGCTGAAATGTAAAAGCACATATACTTTACAGCCTGGCTGCTCATCTGAGGGTAGAGTTTGGTGATGTCCACTTTTGATAGGCCTTCCAATTTTCACATTCATCTTCATGTGAACTATCATTTTACCTTTCATGTTATGTTGTTACTTTTATTTTAGCTACTTATGTATTTTGGCCATTGGCTTAACTTATGTTTTGAAACTAGAAGGATGTTTTGTCATCGATACTTATTATTTTTGGCAAAGTTTTACTTTGATTCATTGATATGAGAGTTGGTAGCTAAAATAGGCGGTTCGCCCTGTGGAAGTTAAAGGCACTGGGTGCGGTTAGGGATATCAATGGATATGTAAAAACTGACTGAACCACACCAAACTGATTTGCAGTTTTTTTTAAATAAAATCGAAGGTTTTAATATAAATTAATAACCGTACTGATAATTAGGGTAGGCTTTTTATTTTATGAAAATAAACCGAAAAAATACCGAACCGTTCCGAATAAATTTAGATGTGAAAAATATATTTATATATTAAATCTAAAAATAACAAAGCATTCAATTCTTCGTTGGGCCGTGGAATTATGACAACGTTTACAAGCCAACAAGTAAACTCAATATCTTAATTCTCAAACCTATTATGCTACTCATATTGAAATTAAATTATTTCCAACATATTCACAAGCAGGACACAAGGTATTCTAGCAATTATGAGTAGCAAACTACAATATATTGAATATGTTTCCTTTTGTATGATTTGGATTTATCTTTTTGAATATTTAATCTTCTATAGACTTTATTCGTGAGCCACAACTTTGTTCATATCTTTCCACTCGTGTGATTTATATTTTCTTTGTATTTGCTTAATTTCTTTTACAATGCTATAGAATAACTGATGGATCTATACTCTGGCCATCTTTCATGTTTTCTTAATTCATCACCCTTTAAACAGTAAAAATGTTTAGAAAGTTTTGTAAAGTCCTATAAAAGTACGCAGGTTATTGCATTATAATTCTACTAGTGACTTTTACATGACACTAAAAAAATAACCGAAAATTAACTGAACCGTACCGATATCGAACAGAAACCGACATGATTAGGACGATTTCGAAAAATCAAATTTTAGTTATACATAATAGAATAACCAAAAAATAATATAATACAAATTTTATAAAATAATCGGCCGAACCAAACTATTGACACTCCTAATCCCGATTGTGATAGCCTTTTTGGGGGCGTAAAACTTTAACTTTATCACTTTCCTAATGAGTATCAATCCTATTAATTCTCGATGTTGGAACCGTTAGGAAGGTTCTAGATATTAGTACATAAGGTAAAATTTAAAATTAATTTTAAAATCTCAAATATTAGGACTTTATACATTAAAATGATTTAGCAAATAAAATTAATTGATTTCAAAGTACCATTTTTTCATTATGTGTCTAGTCATCTTAACTTTGAGTGTTCTTCTAATATATTTAATTGGAAAGTTTAATTAAATACTTGAAACTTTTGGAAAGGGTCAGCCACGCAATACACCTTACTTCTTTTTCCTAAATATGCTAATTTTTGAAGTGTGCAATATTCCAAATATTTAAACTTATCAATTTTCCTAATATGTCTAGTCCTATTAATTCTCGATACTGGGAACTTCGACACACGAACTAAGCAAACCAAATCTAAATAAATATTAAAGCAAATTATTTTTGACGACTTCCTAGTTAGTAAAGGAATACTTTAATAATTAAAATATTAGTTGACTTATTTAAAGTCCTAAATATTGAAAAGTAACTTAAATTAACACTTTGTCCAGCGTGAAATCTATTTTAAAAGGGTACAAAAGACGAACGACATATTTTTAATATAATATACATATATAGATAGATATAGATAGGAGAACAAATTAATTTGGTTTGGTAGAGAAAAATATCCAACCAAACAGAGTGACCTATGTACACACCTAAAACGAAACCCGAAAGAGTTCTTCAAAGAATTTAAGCTCATTGCGAACAACGTGAACCAAAGAAAAGAAAACTCGGAGCGAAAGTAACTTTTTGTGTATCTCTATTAGTGGTGTACAAATGAAACCGACAAATCGCACCAATTTGATAATCCGAGTCAAATCGAGAAGAAAAATTTGACAATGGTTTAGTTTGATTTGGTTTGGTGTTGGAAAAAAAACTCGACCATATTTGGTTTGGTTTTGTTTTAACTTAAAAAAGTCAAACCGAACCAAATCATCCTGACATTATATGTATAGAAGTTTTAAATATATTTAATGCATAAAAATATTTATGATAGTGTGTAGTTTATAAATATTTCTTCAACTTTTTTATAGTTTTATCTTATAACGTATTATTTCAAACTTGGGGTTATAATTTTTGGATGCCCCAATAAGTTTTATTGTATATAAATCTTAAATCAAAATCAAATCAATACTAATGCTAATTAAAGACATTCAATTCGATTGTACTATGAATGAAAATAGTGTTGGATATCTATTTTTTAGTTTTCCCATTGTTTATATAAAATGTATAACTTATTTTACTTTTAGTGGTTAGTCATGTAAATATAATACTTATTAGTCATAATTTTAAATTATGTTTGTTTACATTATGACTTATTAATAATATTTATTTTATGCGATTTTATTATCTTTATTGTTGAATATTTTAGTACAATGCCATGACTCATCTTATATTTATGTTATTTTATTGAAAACACCTTATATAGTTCCGTCTTACTAGGATTAAAGAAATATGCGGAGCACAAATTTTACATTTTGTACTATAAAGACTTTATGAAAAAAAATCGAAAAAACCCGAAAACCCGAGATGAAAAAACCCGACTTTTATTGGTTTGGTTTGGTATTTAATTTTAATAACCCGATACAATTGATTTGATTTGGTAATTAGAAAATCCGAACCAATCTGACCTATGTACCCCCTAATCTCTAGTATTAAATTCGTATGTCGACAATAAAAAAATTTAACGGAAAGAAAATCTGGTAACTATTCCAGGCAGTAGAAAATTGAAAAATGAAGCAAGAAAATAAAATAATAAAAGAAACAACTTCTTGTATTTTGAATGGTATACGTGGCTGGCGGATCCCAAAATTTCTTTATTCTATATACGTTTTTCATTAATTGATGATTTAAAATCAATTACAAGGATTAAACTAATATAATAACTCCTAAATTGTTTAGGATTTGGTACTTATAGTTTCCCTATTTCTTGTCTATATAGGTTTTCCATTCGGTTTTCTACTACTATAAATATGGGATTATTATGAGATATACGGCCACGAATTACCTGCTGCATCATGGAGAGAACAACAAGCAAACGAGTGTGGAAAAATTATATGGTTCTTAGCGGCCATCTGGGATGGGTACGATCAGTTGCCTTGGATCCTACTAACTCTTGGTTTTGTACAGGACTATCAAAATATGGGATTTAGCAAGTGGTAGGCTAAAGCTCACGTTAACAGGTCACGTTGAGGAAATAAGAGGCCTTGCTGTTAGCAACAGACATACATACATGTTCTCGGCTGCATGCGATAAGCAAGTTAAATGTTGGGACCTCGAAAAAAATAAGGTGATTCACTCCTTTCAAGGCCATCTAAGTGGTGTTTACTGCTTGGCTCTTCATCCTACCACCGACATCTTGTTCACAGGGGGTAGGGATTGTGTATGCAGGGTTTGGGATGTCCGGAGCAAAACCCAAGTCCATGCTCTGTCTGGACATGATAACACTGTTTGTTGTGTTTTAACACGTGCGATGGACCCCCAGGTTATTACTGGCTCTCATGACTCAACCATAAAGTTTTGGGACATTAGATACGGTAAGACAATGGCAACACTCATTCATCACGAGAAATCTGTCCGAGCAATGGCTCAACATCCTAAGGAAGATAATTCTTTCGCTGCTGCTTCAGCTGACAACATAAAAAAATTCAACCTTCCAGAAGGAGAAGTTTTGCATAATATGCTTCCGCAACAAAAGACCATAATCAATGCTATCGCGGTTAATGATGAAGGTGTAATAGCCACAGGAGGTGATAATGGAAGCTTGTGGTTCTGGGATTGGAGAAGTGGTCACAACTTCCAGCAAGATCGGACCATGGTTCAACCTGGGTCTTTGGATAGTGAGGCCGGTATCTATGCCCTCACCTATGATGTAACTGGCACAAGGCTTATTAGTTGTGAGGCTGACAAGACCATCAAGATGTGGAAACAAGATGAAACTGCCACACCAGAAATATGAATGGAATTAGAGAATGCATTTAATCTTTTTATGGTATAATGTGGTTGAAAGTATGTGTTGTTAAGATTTCTACTTTTCGTGCATATAGTCTTCATGAATTTTATGTAGTCAGTAGTTTTATTGAAGTATTGTAGACGTATGGTCGAGTATATATAACTTGTTACAACATTTGATTTCTTCATTATTATAGCATATTGGGTGTTTGTTGCTTAATGGAATTTGTAGTTTCTTTAATTGGTATTTGTACTTGTTGATCTTGAGTACTTGTCCTTTGTTGTTAGCGCTATTTTTATCTTAAATAAGTAATACTTTTCAATGTTTTAGGACCGAAGGAATAATTAGAATGTCGATGATTTTGATCTGATCAAATGAAAGCTTCATATCTCTGTTTACCAATTTATGTCTATGCTTGTTTTGTCATTTTGTAATCCAAGTGCTTTGATGGTTTATTTTATTTTTGGTATTCTGATGCTTTTGATGTATGTTGCCAAGTTATGCACCTCCACATATTCGTTGATGGCAACTTGCCATGAACAATCCCGCTTTTAAGAGATCTTGGAAATCCTGTATATGTCAATTTTTGATGTTGTGGTGCGCCTTTATGACTTCCCCCGCTATTGTGAGATTGTGGTGTCACTTATTCTTCTGACATGAATTATAATGTGTACATAAGTAAGAATGAAGGGAAACTTGTCGTGAAAGACTATTTCTCTTGACTATGTATGTTTCCTCTTTTTCTTTCCCTTTTATCTGGATGAGATAGTTTAAAGATTCATCTTTTGGTAATTGATGCATCACATAATACTCTCGGATTGTACTTCAGTGTTTATTGGACTATTTAATCTTTCCATGTATAAGTTCGTATTGAGGGAAAAAAGTGTGGTTTATCTGCTCTTTTTGGTAATTTCTAGTTTTTTCACCGGGAAAAACTCAAGTTCACTATTCTTTCGCGCGTGTTGGTTTGTCTGCTCTTTTTGGTAATTTCTAGCTTTTTCACCAGGAAAAATTCAAGTTCGAGCCATTTAAAGACGAAGATGAAAAGCTGAGGAATAGAGAGCAACTATGGAACCTTTTCTTGTCATGCTTTCGTGAGCATCTCAGCCGTTACATCTGCATATGCCCAGTTGCAATTCAGTCAATATCAATATGACCATGATCTTTATTCAATTTGCTGATGAGATGATCCTTTCCGAGCTGAAATGTGAAATAACAGATACTGTACAGCCTGGCTGCTCATCTGAGGATAGAGTTTGGTGATGTTCACTTTTGATAGGCCTTCCAATTTTCACATTCATCCCTCTAGGCATAGCAGTTGTAGGATTTCGTCTCCCTTTGTTGTTTCCTTCTGCTAATGAGCAAACTAGCTTTTATGTTAGTTATAAGTTGTGACCATTGACTACAATTAAAAGTTGAATCATATAGGCTGTGAATTTTGAATTGTAATTTCAACTAGTGCTTCAAGCACATTTATATTAACGGAAGAACTTAACCGATTCTGATGCATCGGTATGATCTGCAGATCTTACCTACTTAATTACATAAATATTCTGCCTTTGGTATTTCTTACGAATGTAATATTTCTTTTGGAATTGCAGGCCACTCCGTCTTTTGAGAAATTTAACATTTTAATAAAATTTGTCCAATAATTAACTCGTAAAAACAATGTTTAGCAACTGAAATATATAAAAAGACTAAAAGGAGTTACAGAAGTACCAAGGAAATCACTAACTAAATAGCTACATAGATAGTTGGAAACTATGAATGTTTCAAGCATTTATAGTGGTCGACTCTGAGTTGGGTTGAGGAGAATTAACGTATTCCCTTGAAGCAACCTTGAGCCATAACTTTGTTGGCTTCATTTAACATCCATAACTCTGAACCAGGCACTAAGAAAATTTTCTATACCTGGAATTAGCAGTGAGCTTATATGCAATCAAACTGTCCCATGAGTATTTTCACCTTTGTTCCTTTCTATCGGATCCTTTTGATTTGTGTTACCACCAATTAGAATCAAGCTAAAAGTTAAAAATTGTAAGACATCATAATTGAACTTATTGCTAGCTATTAATAGCATTACGATCTAATAAACAAAGATACATAAGTGGGAGCATCAAATTTTGGTCGATTAAAAAAAGAACTTCCCCACTGGTCCTTAAAATAATGAATTGATTGGCATGCAAAATTCAGGTGAAATGCAAAGGAATTAGAGGCTTCGATGCATTAAACTTAACACAATCATATTCATGAACATATGCATGAAAAGTAGAATTTTCAGTTGCTTTCTCATTGATCAAGAAACATGCATGAAAAATATTTCTCTCAAATCAAATTAATTATGCTTTAGACGATTGAATCATACCTGTTTCACTTGGCTTAATTGATCAATAATATCCTTTGCAGCATGAAGGCTAATGCATTGATAAGGGTAAACGTTAAAAACCAATTTAGCTCATCCATGACCGCTAAGGCAAAAGTTACCGTTATATAATTAGGAACCTGTGCCAAGTTTAGTTTATTTACACATACTTATTAAACAAGAACCCAGCAACAACAGCACCAAACGGAATGAAACCCAGAAATAAACAAACTTGAGGAACCAAAAGAAGAAAAAAAGAAAAGGGAAATACAGAACTTTTCTTTTTGCTTTTCTGGAAAAATATATTTTTTTAAGATGAAAGGTTGCTGAAGTTTTATTTTTTTCAGCTCTCTTTTTTCTGATCTCCCTGATTGTGTGTTCACTTTTTGAGTGTGTTTCAAACTTATCTTTGGTGTGGTAGAGTGTGTGTTTATAGGAGAAGAAGCAAGGCCTTCATGATTGAAAATCTGTCCAAAGGACATATGTTTCACCAAAAATCTGCTCTAACTATTCAAAAAAGGGACTTTTGGTTCAAAATTGGTCCAAAAGACACCAAACAATGACAGACTTTTTGGGGTTTTTTACTCCCAAAAGTACATGAACAGTAAAAGCAACCAACTTGTACTACTCCTTTTAATTTCAGCTTCTTCTTTTTTCAATACAAACTCAAATACTCAAATCCAATCCGATTATGGAATAGACAAAGCAACCACAAGAATTTGATTGTAACTAAATTGAGCATTCAAACAAAGCAATGTGATTTCTACAAACTAACAGTGAACAAATTAAACCATGATACATTGGGAAAAATAAAATTGGGACGAGCATCGCTAAATTATCAGACAAGGATCAACAACGAGCTCCTATACTATGAACTAACAAGTGATTCACAACTAATATTTCCATAGTTTAATTAACATATAAATACTACTAACAAAATAAGGAGAAAATATTAATCCCTAAAACTAAATCTGAAGCACAAGTTGAAATATCAGAAACGGGAAAGGGGAGATGGATTGAAGATTGTACTAAAAACTCAAGCAACCAGCCAGCGCTGAAACAACGGTAGTGGTGGTGGTGATTCGACCCGAGACATGGTTTTATTGTTGATTGATACCAAAAATCCTAAATCCAGTGAGCTAAATTTCGATGTTGGTACAATCGACAGTAAAATCATGTCTGAGTTGATTTAAGGCAAGAACAGAAGGGCGCTGGAGGCAGCGACGGCATTGGGCGGTCACTAGCGACTTCGCCGGAAAATAGTCAACGAAATTCGGGGTCCAAACAAGTAGGAAAAGAAAGAGCTAAAGGAGTTCTATCCATCCATGTATGTATTATGGTGTGGTGTGGTGGTGGCCGGAACTTCGTGGATTTGAGAAAAATGGTAGCGGCTAGGGTTTCCTAGATCTAAAATTCGTGGAGTTTGAGGGGGTATTGAAGGATGTGGGTTGGAGATATGGAAAGAGGAGAGGGAGATTATGAAATGGTGAAATTTTGAGGGGGTATTGAAGGATGTGGGTTTGTACGTAGTTTAGGTACGAAACTACGCCGTTTTGTGATCTTTTGGCAGCTCTTTTATGGATTAACCATTGAGCTTTTGGCCACTTAAATCATTTCATTTTTAGCCATTTTCCTTGAATCCTATCTTATTAAACTATAATCTAATTAACCTAAATGCCAACTAATAAAATTAAACCTAATAAAACTTATTAACTAACAATTGAATTAATCATATTTAATTTGATTAACTTATTAAATAATTAGTCAATTAAAAGAGCGCACACACAAAAAGACAATATTTTTTGGTATTTTTGTGATAAGAAAAATTGCAATAATAAAAAAATAAGTAAAAGATAGAGAAAGTAAAATAAATCAACAAAACACTTATAAATTTAGGAGACGTTAAATAGTGCAAAAATTAGGTATTAACAGCTGCCCCTCTTTACTCGAGAACATGAAGTGTTTTCGTGCAAAGTAAAGTGAATTTCATAGCTAATATTTGCTCACATATCATTCCAATGGAAGCAATTTTGGAAAAAAGGTGACCGAACCTTGCTTCCGAGGTTGCCTACATATCCTTGTTTAGAGGAATCAGGTCAGTGTAGTTCTCAGAAAAATTGGTATTTGGGACTACCGGACACAAGATTTAAGACTGATGTTGTTGCTGTTGTTGTCGATGTTACGGTTACTTGCTACTTACTTCAAAAGGAAAAGAGAAGAGAACTACATATGTCTGCAAACTAAAAGTTACAAAATTCCTATCTATGTGTCTTCTAGAGTCAAATCTTGATTCTTGACTTGCTCGCTTGTATTGACCTTAGATTGGATCTTGATTCTCTTTAAAGAAAAGATTATGACTCAATTTCCTTGTTTGAAAGTGAGAAGATGAATCTTGATACCAGGTTGGTGACACTTTGTAAAAGTTAACTCCAACTATCTTGCGATCGAAAGACTTCTTTCTTCTGATTGAGAAATGGAAACTGCAAGCTTTAACCGTCACAACATGTGTTCTACGACGGGGTATGCAAAGCCATCAAAGACGAACAAAACAAACAAAATTCTCTTCCCCGGTTTGCCATTGAGAAAAGTTTGTGAGTTATTTGGTAAAGTTGCATATCAACTTGTTTTATTTGAAAGATGCAAAAATAATATTGAATTCCGAATCGAGTGTGCTTCTCTTAGAAGTAGAACTGATAAAACTTAGAATACGAGGTGCATCTCCCATGGGTAGCATTGGAATGACTGTGAGATTCAAGGACTCGATCTAGGAATTGTGTCTCCTAGGATGAATGATTCATATTAGGAAGTGTGTCTCCTTTTAGAATGAACAGGGTTGACTCAAACTAGGAAGTGTGTTTCCTACAAATGAGGTGGAAAGTCTTGGACTAGGAAGTGCGTCTCATAGGATCGATGGTTCAGAGTAGGATGTGCGTCTCCTATTGGAATGGCTCAAACTAAGAAGTGCATCTCCTACGAGTGAGGTTGAAAGGATTGGACTAGGAAGTGCGTCTCCTAGGATTAATGGTTCCGGTTAGGAAGCACGTCTCATATTGGAATGACTCAAACTAGGAAGTGTGTCTCATACGAGTGAGGTTGAAAGGATTGGACTAGGAAGTGCGTCTCCTAGGATTAATGGTTCCGGTTAGGAAGCACGTCTCATATTGGAATGACTCAAACTAGGAAGTGTGTCTCCTACGAGTGAGGTTGAAAAGATAGGACTAGGAAGTGCGTCTCCTAGGATTGATGGTTCTGGTTAGGAAGCCCGTCTCCTATTGGAATGACTCAAACTAGGAAGTGTGTCTCATACGAGTGAGGTTGAAAGGATTGGACTAGGATGTGCGTCACCTAGGATTAATGGTTCCAGTTAGAAAGTGTGTCTTCTATTGGAATGACTCAAACTAGGAAGTGCATCTCCTATGAATGAGGTTGAAAGGTTTGGACTAGGAAGTGCATCTCCTAGAGTTTGATGGTTTAGATTAGGAAGTGCGTCTCCCAATGGAATGACTCAAACTAGGAAGTGCGTCTCCTACGAGTGAGGTTGAAGGGTTTGGACTAGGAAGTGCGTCTCCTAGGATTAATGGTTCATTAGAAAGTGCATCTCTTATTGTAATGACTCAAACTAGGAAGTGCGTCTCCTACGAATGAGGTTGAAAGGTTTGGACTAGGAAGTGCGTCTCCTAGGATTTGATGGTTCAGATTAGGAAGTTCATCTCCTAATGGAATGACTCAAACTAGGAAGTGCGTCTCCTACGAATGAGGTTGAAAGGTTTGGACTAGGAAGTGCGTCTCCTAGGATTTGATGGTTCAGATTAGGAAGTTCATCTCCTAATGGAATGACTCAAACTAGGAAGTGTTTCTCCTACGGTGAGGTTAAATGGATTGGACTAGGAAGTGCGTCTCTTAGGATTAATGGTTCATATTAGGAAGTGCGTCTCCTATTAGAATGGCTCAAACTTGGAAGTGAGTCTCCTACGAATGATGTTGAAGGGTTTGGACTAGGAAATGCGTCTCCTATGATTAATGGTTCATTAGGAAGTGCGTCTCCTTTTGTAATGACTCAAACTAGGAAGTGCATCTCCTACGAACTTGTTTAATCACAAGGGAAGGGTAACCCCTAGTGTAATTCATATTGGCTTGCCTAACCCCGTTGTTGGGCGCCATCGCGACCTAAATTAGGATTCGGGTCGTGACACGACCTCAAGTCAATATTGGAGAATACCTTAGCTCCCTGAAGCTGATCAAATAAGTCATCAATACGAGGCAACGGATAACGATTCTTCACTGTAACCTTATTCAACTGTCTATAGTCAATACACATGCGCATTGAACCATCCTTCTTTTTCACAAACAACACCGGCGCACCCCAAGGCGCTAAACTAGGCCGAATGAACCCCTTATCTAAGAGTTCTTGAAGCTGCTCTTTTAATTCTTTCAACTCTGCTGGTGCCATACGGTAGGGTGGAATAGAGATAGGATGAGTATCTGGCACCAGGTCAATACCAAAATCAATATCCTTGTCAGGTGGCATGCCTAGAAGGTCTGCAGGAAATACATCCGGAAAATCACGGACTACAGGAACAGAATCAATAGATGGGGTCTAACTACTAACATCCCTCACAAACGCAAGATAACCTTCGCACCCTTTCTCAACCATACGCTGAGCCATTAAATAAGAAATCACTCTACTAGGCACATGCTCTATAGACCCCCTCCACTCAACTCTCGGAACTCCGGGCATAGCTAAGGTAACGGTCTTAGTTTGACATGGGGATAACTAATCCATGCCCATAATTACATCAAAATCTACCATAGTCAGTAACATCAAGTCCACTCGGGTCTCCAGACCCCCAATAGATATAAGACACGATCGGTACACACGGTCCACAACAATAGTATCACCCACCGGAGTCGAAACATGAACAGAAGTAACTAGAGACTCATTGGGCATATTCAGAAAATGAGAAAAATAGGATGAGACATAAGAGTACGTGGAACCAGGGTCAAATAAAGCCAAAGCATCAGTGTGACAAACTGAAATAGTACATGTAATCACCGCATATGAATCCATAGCATCAGGCCTAGCCAGAAGTGCATAAATACGTGGCTGGCCTCCACCTGCTCGACCTACCCCTCTTGGACGGCCTCGAGCTGCCTGACCACCACCCCTAGCGGCCTGGGTAGGTGGTGATATACCTGGGGCTGAAGCCGTGGGCTGAACTCTCTGCTGGGTGAACTACTAGGACGACGGGGACACTGCCTCCCCTCATGTCCGAACTCTCCACACCCATAACAATTACCTAGAGCTGGAGATGAAAACTGACGAAAACCCTTGCCACCATGATAACCACCAGACGAACCATGCATAGAAGAACCCTGATATGATGATGCTGGGGCGGAGCTCTGATTTGGAAGGGCATTAAAAGATGAACGTCCTTGATGAGAATTGCGAGGACCCAGCCCCGACGACACACCACTCTAAGCTGGGCAAACTGACTGTGGAGGTCTAAATAAACGACCTTTGTTAGGCTGAAATTTCCCTCTGGAAGGGGCACCACTAAAATTTCCTGATCCACGAGGTCTCTTGACCTCTCTTTCCTCACGATCCTGCCTACGAACCGACTCAACATCCCGAGCAATGTCAACAACCTGCTCAAATGTAGCTCCAGACACCTTTTCTCTGGTCATCAAGATCCGAAGCTGATAAGTAAGACCATCTACGAACCTCCTAATACTTTCACTGTCAGTAGGGACAACCTCAGAAGCATGTCTAGACAACTCAGAAAACCTCATCTCATACTAGGTGACTGATAATTCTCCCTGACGCAGCTGCTCAAACTGCCTGCGCTGCTCCTCTCTGTGGGACTGAGGAACATATTTCTCCAAAAAGATCGTGGAGAACTGCTTCCAGGTGAGAGGTGCTGAATCAACCGGCCTACGCCTCTCGAATGATTCCCACCAAGTAAATGCAGCACCAGCAAACTGATAAGTAGCAAATGAAACTCCGCTGGTCTCCTAAATACCCGCAGTACAAAGCATCCTCTGACATTTATCAAGAAAACCTTGGGCATCCTCGCCCTATGTGCCACTGAATGTTGGAGGCTTAAGTCTACTGAACCTCTCAAACCAGCGCTGCTCATCCTCAAGCATAGCAGCGGCCACCAATCCTGAGCTGGAGCAACCGGCTGAACTAGGGCTGCTCCTAGTGCCTGAATACCCCGTACAATCTGCTCAGGTGTCCGGTAAGCTGGAGTCTGATTGCCTCCCCCGGTTTGAGCTATATTGGCAGTAGTGGACATAGCAACTGCCTGAACTAAACTGGAACACACCGACAATATTTGAGCCAGGGTCTCCTGAAGACCCGAAATAACAATAGGCACTTCCGATGCCTGAGCCTGTTCCGCTGGATCTCCATCAGCTGGAACCTGATCCTGAACGATAGGGGGATCCTGCGGTACTACCCCGACTGCTGCCTAGGCTGGTCCCCTACCTCTACTACGGCCTCGACCCCTTGTGGGTCTGGCTGGTGTCTGGTCACCCTGATCGGTATTGTGTGTCCTCACCATCTGTGAGAGAATGAAACAACGTAAGTTTAGATTTCAAGAATCAATAGATTGGCACGAAAGAGTTCAAGAAAATAGAGATGTTTCCAAAAAGTTCTGCAGCCTCTCGAAGATAAGTACAGACGTCTCCGTACCGATCCGCAAGACACTACCGAACCTGCACATGACCGTTGAGTCCTATGTAACCTAGTGCTCTGATACCAATTTGTCATGACCCCAAATCCTAACAGGCCGTGATGGCGCCTATCGTGGAACTAGGCTATCCAACCATCACCTTACTACGCGTTTATTCAATTATAACAGTTCACATTTTAATAATAAGCATGCAACCATAGCACAAATAATATAATTAAGTCTTAGCGTCCCCATAATATTCTAAACAACCTCCCTTGAACTGGAGTCAATAGTCATGAGCATCTAAGAATAAATAAATCTAACTCTGCTAAAACTATAATATATGTCCCTGAGTCAAATGCTAAAACTAAATTGTCACGACCCAAATCTTAATTCAGGTCGTGATGGCGCCCAACAGCTGGGTTAGGCAAGCCGATATAACTTTCACTAAGTGATACCCTTCCCATTCGATCAAACAGGTTAATGATTACCAGTTTATAACAACTAACATGATACTAGCCTTGAGTAAAGGTAAAATCATAGTAGATACAAGGCCGAAATAAAACATATACATAGATATACAACCCAAAACCCAAAAAAATATATACCGCGTGCGTGCCAGGAACTAGTGTCACGAGTGTCACGGGCAACTAATGAATATACAAGGACTACAACATATACAGGGTCTCAGTTTGAATGAAATAGACAGAGAGCATAACAAGAGAAACTCCAGGGTGCTGCTAGGAAGTCGCCAGGAAAGCAGCTCACCGTGAAGTATGACCATGCTGCCAATATTTGGCACCGGCCTGAAAATCAGATAGACCAGCCTCCGGACCTGTACAGTCAAGTACAAAAAAGGAAACAAAGTGCAGCATGAGTACATATATATAAATATGTACCCAGTGAGTATCCCATATAATCTCGAAGAAGTAGTGACGAAAGGTCGACTCGATACTCGCTAAGGTCCAACAGTCGTAAAGTAAGCAGGATGTAAAGGAAACTGTAGGCAAGTAAAACAAATAATCAAGTACATCAATATCCGGCATCAAATAACAATCTCAAATAAAACAAGTTTGGTATCCGCCGTGGCGTACAGCCCGATCCCATATGGTACTCACTCCCATCGCTCCGCCGTGGCGTACGGCCCGATCCCACCCTGTAGTCTCAATCTCTCCGTGGCGTATGACCCGATCCCACCGTGTAGTCTCAATCTCGTCGTGGCGTACGGCCCGATCCCACCCTGTAGTCTCAATCTCGCCGTGGCGTACGACCCGATCCCACCCTGTAGTCTCAATCTCGTCATGGCGTACGTCTCGATCCCATAATATAATCAATCATCACTCTGTCGTGGCGTACAACCCGATCCCATAATATAATCAATCATCACTCTGCCGTGGCGTACGGTCCGATCCCATCCCGTGATTCTCTTATCACTCTTAGGTCAAGCCAAGTATCACAACGTTCATATCTATGCTACAACAGGGAAAAAACAACAATGAACATGCTGTGTCCTAACTACCCGGACGAAGCAGTAATAGCCACTACGTACGGACTCTCGTCACTCGGTGCGTACGTAGCCCCCAAACAAGATCACATAGCAAACAAGATTACCTAGAGGGACAATTTCACTCTTACGAGGTTAGAAAGAAGACTCACCTCGACGAAGCACTCCTCGGACCAAAGACCGGATCAAGAATGCGCCCAAAGCTCCGAAACTACCCTCGACGGCTCACAACTAGCCAAATATAGCATAATTGAATCAATTTATGCTCCAAGAATAAGAATTAACAAGAAATTCCAAAATATAGTATTCTTGAAGGTTTTTGAAATTTCAACCCCGGGCCCACGCGTTCGAATTGTGAAAAATTCTCGAAGGAATGAATTACCCGAAGCCTAAGGATCGTAATTACCTAATTTGTTTAGGAATTCATGGCTAAAAAGGGATAATTCACTACTTATCAAAGCCCTAGAAATTCCTACCAAATTTTATGATTTTTGTTTCTTTTAGAAATTAAACCCGTTAAATTCCATGCATAATTATGAAAAATAATAGGAGAGAATTGCTTACCTCTACAGTGGGTGGTTATGGGAGGTGTTCTTCAACCTTGGGTGATCTCTAATGGAGGTAAAAGATGACTAATGAGGAAGACAACCCATAATTGAGCATTTAAATACTGCCCAGGAAAACCATCACTGCGATCGCGGCATCAGGCCTGCGATCACGGAGAACAAATGCCCCTGGCCCTCGAGAAACACCATGCGATCGCATAGATGGGCCTGCGATCGCGGAGGGTGGGGAGGTAGGCTTATGCGTTCGCAGGAGTGAAGTTTGCAATCGCAGAGAAGAACAGGCAGTAGGGGGGGTAGGTGACTTGTGCGATCGCAGAGATGAGTCTGTGACGTCAGAGGGTTGGGGAGGGGACCATATGCGATCACGGAGGGATGCCTGCGATCACAGAGAACATTGGATGTCCCAGCATAATTACTTCTCTGCGATCACATCCCTACTTCTGCAATTGCAGAGAAGGAAACCAGACAGGAAATTTCTTCTTTTTCTAACTTAGCTTCTGGGGGTCTAAAACACCCCCGAGCCCCCCGGGACCCTGTCCAAAAGCACCGGCAAGTCTTTATTCATGATACGGACTCTCTCGAACTTCCGGAACATGAAAAACAACAACGGAACTCAAGATTCAACCCCTAAACAAAATTAATCAAACTTAAGAACTTTGAAATTCTAGAATTTGCTTCATTGCACCGAACGGGTCTATACTACTCGGAATGACCCAAAATTTTGCAGGCAAGTCATAAATGACTATACGGAACTATTGCCGATCCCAAAATTCCATTCGGACCTCGATAGCATGAAGTCTCGTTCCAGGCCAAACTCTAAACTTAAGGAAATCCTGATTTCTATTTCGGGCGCCGAAATGCTCCCGGGTCATCAGAAACCCGAGCCGAACATACGCCCAAGTCCGAAATCATCATACGGAGCTACTGGAGCTATCAGAACTCGATTCCGAGGTCTTTTGCTCAAAATGTTGACCGAAGTCAAACTTGGCCAAATAGGCCAGCCTTAAGGAACCAAGTGTTCCTCAACCATCCAACTCATTTCCAAATCCCGAACCACCCGCTCCCGCGAGTCATAAAGCACGAATAGCCGCTATGGAAGGTTTTATTTTTTAGAACGGGGGCGTTATACGCAAAACGACCAGCTGGATTGTCACATAAATAAGTAAGAGGAAATGGAGAAACTGTGGACGCTGGACAACTACCTCGAAATCCCGTGAACTGCTGCTAACGAACAAGGCAGCTACTGCTCCAAATCGGTGCATGGATTTGTGCACAGAGGCACATGGAATCTTTATGAGTACGCCAAATCAGTAGTAGTGAAAATAAATCCCGTTCTAAGAAATATAAAGCACGCAGTACAGATACACCAATTCACGAAACCAACAAAACATCAAGTCACCAGGTAGTATTCATCAAATATATGAGTTAAAAAAAATCAGTTTCCAGAAATCCTTTGAACCAAGTGTAATATCAGAATGTCTTAGTAAAATTCTCAATAAAAAAAACAGTTTGAAAACGAAGTAAATCATAGTTAGAAAACTCAGTAAAAATATTCATAAAACTGCCCCTCGGGCCATAATCATTTCTCGTAACAATTTCTTGCAGTATCAGCCCATCAAGCAACCTCACAATCACTCTGCCATCAGGCAACCTCACAATCACTCTGCCAATCAGGAAACCTCACAATCACTCTGCCCATCAGGCAACCTCACAATCACTCTGCCTATCAGGCATTCTCACCATCACTCATCATAAGCCCCGCGGGTATCACTCAATCGGTACTGGCGCTCACTGGCAGTGTGTTACAGACTCCGGAGGGGCTCCTACAGCCCAAGCGCTGTAATAAGACACAACATGGCATAAATCAAACACAATATAGTGCAGCCTTACTCATAACATATCATCCTCACAATATAGGCCAGAAGCCTAACTCATATCATAACATCATCACAATATAGGCCAGCAGCCTCACTCAGTCAGGCACTCTCAATTTCCCCTTCAGGCCATAATATACCGGGTTCTCAACCCAAAAATAGTGTTTCATTTTCAAGAAGTAGTATCAAAACACTCTGAGTGTCAAAACAATTTCACAGAAAAGATTGAGCGAAAACTCATAACATATCAGTGATAAAAATAGTAAAAACATCCCCCAAGGGGTAAACAAATCAGCACTAGGCCCCAAACATGTCTTACAGCCCAAATCATATCAAGTGTATATATAGTACTATCGGAAATAAGCTTTAAAAGCCGTTTCGCAACTCAATAGTCGCCTAAGTAAGGAATATATCTCCAAAGTTTCAACCTTTGCATTTCAAAACCCGTGAAAGGGTGCATAGTCCGGGTTTCATACCCTCAGGACAGGATTTAAAGACATTACTTACCTCAAAACTAGCCCAGAATTATTCTGCAATGCGCTTGCCTCTCTAATCAACCTCCGAAGGCTCCAAATCTACCAAGTTCATATTTTTATCATCAATAAATGCTTAAGGAACAAATTCCAATCGAAAGATATCAAAATTAACCCAAACAATCAAAACCGGTCAAAACCTGACCCTCGGGCCTGCGTCTCGAAACTCAGAAACGTTTCTACAAATGTGTTCTTCGTCCTCTCACGAGTCCGTACATATAAAGAACACCAAAATCGAAGTTCGTTTGACCCCTCAAATCGACCCTTGAAGGTCTCATAATCTCAAGCCCTAAAACCCAATTTTTCTACTGATTTTCCATGAATTTACACTGGTTTTATGCTCTATAATCACCCATAATCGAGTTTTAATGACTCGAACACTTGCCTCTATGAAGAACAAGAATTTCCCTCTTCAAAATCGCCCCAAGAGCTCTTTTCCGTACAACAATGGTGTAAAAATAAGGTTTAAGTCGCGGATGGTTTATTTTATATTTATGAACAGTGGTTCCGTGCCTGCGGCCCCAGGTCCGCACCTGCGGAGAATCCCCAAACCCCGACCTCCGCACATGCGCTTGTCCTTCCGCATCTGCGGCTTCGCAGGTGCGGAAAATACCTCGCACCTACGGAATTCCCTCATCTCGCCCAACTTCGCACCTGCGTGCATTTTGCCGCTCTTGTGGACCCGCACCTGCGATCAAACATCCACAGGTGCGCAAATCACAGAAGAAAAGCATCAGCAGCTGTTTGCTGCAAGTTCCCAATTCCGAACTTCCCGTTATTCATCTGAAATCCATCTCGAGCCCCTCGAGACCTCAACCAATTGTACCAACATGTCATAAATGATCATTCAAACTTAGTTGCACCCTAAAAAAACCAAAACTAACATCAAAATGCCAAATTCGCATCAGATTCAAGCCTAAGAACTTCGAAAATTCTAAAATCCACCAATGACGTTGAAACTATCCAAAACAACTCCGATTGACCTGAAATTGTGCTGACAAGTCCAAAGTGACATTACGAACGTGTTCAAACTGTCGAAATTCCATTCCGACCCAGATAGCCTATTTTCCACTGCCGTCTGAAAAGCGCCAAAAACTAACTTTCGCCAATTCAAGCCTAATTCTACACCGGACATCACAAAATTATTCTGAACACACTCATAAGTCCCAAATCACCTAACGAAGCTATCCGAGCCATAAAATACGCATTCCGAGGTCGTTTACCATTTTAAGGCTATTTTTAGAGGCTAATTATATGAACTCCCACTACAATCATTCGATTTCAAGCCTATAAATTCTAATACATCAATTACATTATAACCAATCTGTAACAAGTCAATAATAACAATAATAATGCAATTTTTTACGTAACGACGAACCGGGTCTTGAATGTTGGGATATTTTGCGGAGGTATAGGAATTTGAATGTTGGGGAGGGTGACGTCTGGGATGTTGAGGGAGAATGACAGGTTTGCCAGATTTCAAACCTGATCAAGCTCTTCTTTGAATTTCAGTAACGTTTGTTCAAGCTATGACATGTTCTCGCTTGGAACCTGAATACCTTGGCCATTAGTGGCCTCTACCCGTTCAACTGTGTTCTCCTTCCTGATGTTGCTTGATTCTTCCATCTTATTCTTGCCTTTGTTCTTTCCTTTAGAAGGACTAGGAAGAGGAGTGGGTGGAGGGCCCCTGGATCTTGTGAGATAGGATGACGATGCCAGCGTGCGCGAACTAACCTTTTGGGGAGGGGCAATAATAATGAAAAGAAACAAAACAAAAACAAAAGGTAGCCAAGTTAGTGTAGATTATGAAAACGTATTGCAGTATTTAAACACTAGTGTGGGAATGTAAAGCGTGCCCTGATTTGGGAACCTCTTTGTGCCTGAGGTAGGCCTAGCGACAAGTTGATTTGGAGAACTTAAATGCTAAATGCCTCATTTTATTGATATGAAATAGACGAATCCCAAAACAACACTAAATAAATAATATTTAAAGGTCACTAATGGCTATTGCCCTTATTACATCGATTAAAGCAAAAGAAAAACATTCCTATCTACTTGGTCCTAGAAGGACCTTCCCCATACTCGACATTCTTGCTTCCCTCGAACAGCTTCCCCAACTCGCGAAGTCCCATCAACATGTATGCTCTGGCTAGATGTCCAACTTCGGTCCCTTCAGCCTTTTGACAGTCTTCAACCCTTTAAAGAAAATTTTCCTCCAGCTCTACTATGCCTCGCTCCAAATACCCTAGCCTTTTGTTGGTGCTGATAGCCATGTCTTTCCATTCCTCAATCAGATTCTTGTTAGACTCGTGTATCTCGCGATGCTCACTCTCGCATTCACGGATCCTTTTGCGCAGCTGGTTGTATTTGACTTGCGCCTCGGCCTTTTCATCTATAACCCTGTGGCCTTGAACGAACCCTGGCTTTCTCAGACCATCCCAGTTGTCTTCCAACCAACCAGAATAGAAAGGGGTGCAACCAACGTGATATCTCTCTGGCTCAATGATGTCTTTCTCCATTATGATCTTGCAGTGCCACATATGCTGGGCTTGGCACTTGTGGGGACTATCATCATTCTGGAAGTCGGCGTGAAGATGGCTCATTTTGTCGACCCTGGGTATGACTTGTTTCCTACCTTCTTGTCTCATAACTCGGAGAGGGATGTAAGGGTATGTTCCTCTCAGGCCAATCACTATCAGGAATGGCGCATATCTGGATCGGACAATGAACTCCTTTGTCGTAAGCCACTCGAGCATCCATTGGACTTGTTCTTCGGTCAGATGGTCGAAGAACTCAACCCACTCCTTGGCATTCTCAGGCTAAGCGAACATGTAAGGAATGTAAGTCATTCGCATCGGATGGTGGAAAGCGATGTGGTCATTCCACGCCCTTCGTTGAAACTCTTGTCGATACTAGCCCTTTTGTAGATGTTCTAAGATCCAAAGCTGAAGTAATAAGTTGCAACCCTCAAAGTGTTTTGCTCCTCGTTGACACTTTTTTAAGGCTTGGTATATGTCTGCAATAATCATGGGAATGCTGAAGTTTAACCCACCAATTCCTTCTATTAGTTTCTTAGTTACCATAGCCAGCCTGGTATGGATTCTTTCTTTCTTCATTTGTTGTGACCGTACCTTTCATACAGGTATGTACGATTTCTTTAGGCATACCAATTCTGCATTCTTCTTCAGACCCATCATTTTTAGGAAACCCTTGCCTGTGCGGTTCTCAAGCATAAGCAAACCCAGAGTTTCACAAACTAGACAGGCCAGTCCTCCTATCTCCTCTAGCAAAGGTATCATTTCAAGGTCCCCTAAGTGGAAAACGGCCCTTTCACAATCCCAGAATAAGTTAGAAACCTCTATCATCATGTTGTTAGGCTAGATTTCTAGGAGGGACGGTAGATTACCCAGATATTTTCTGACGAGGGTTTTGTCACTAGAATGTAAGTCTTCCCACCAACTCAGCAATCTTGGGTCGATGTTGTTGACCATGCCGAATCTGGGGACTTCGTGCCTCATATTTCTACAAGGCAAATGAGGTTAGGCCCTTAACCCCACCAGACTTGACTATTTAACATCAACAATTAGCATAAAGCATTTAATTCTCCAAATAAATGCACAAAACGTGATGAGGTCCATTTGGGCTTACGGAAATCAGTGGACCTTTGGACAAGGCTATCTTAAAGGCTATTGTGAGGACAACACGTCAGCATGGCTAGGTTTGACTATGATGCATGCAGCAGTATAACGGAGTAAGGTTTTAGTAGGGTTTTAGACTGGTACCCTTGAGCGGACAACTCAAGGGGGAAAGGCATGGAATCGTCGACTGCACCGCTGATCAACTAGTTTTACCGCAAATAAGCCTTTTCGAATTTAGGGGGTAATGATATAGGAAGGGTGCAACCACTCATCAAGCGTTGCTAAAGTATTTTGTTTAGCACGAGTGGAATATTATGTTGAGCATGATTATGCAATAATAAGTAAGCATTAAAAGCATGTTGTCATGTATTTGCACGTTAAGAAAGTGATAAATACAACAATTATGATTTAAAGTGGTTACAAAGGAAAACAAAGAAACCTGTCAGTTTTGTTTTTGGGAAAGAATAAATACTTAAAAGAGGTAAACAATTAATTTCACATAAAGGGGAAAAGAAAAGGGTGCAAAGATTAACAAAGTAAAAGTACAAATTCATGAGGCAGTTTGAAATGGTAAAAGCCCACGAATTCCAAGCGGAGTCGCCATGCTGTCATACCCCCCTTTTCTTCCTGAGGCACTACTTTCGGGGCCCGGTTCTAAAAGGGGTTTATGACATTGGGTTGAGACAACAAGTTCCTTTTGGAAAAGGGGTTTGCATTTTCGAAGAGTCTCCACCTAACGATTTTGAGGTGCATTAGGGCTCCTATCAGGGGTTCATTTATAACTACGTTTGATAACAAGAGACAGGGTAAGGGCTTGAAATTAAACTAAGGGGAAGGTGTTAGGCACCCCTCAGGATCCACAAGTGTGGTTCCCGACCAAACATCTTTTTGTGAATTTGTACAATTTAGCAAATAAACAAGTAGGGTTCAAACATAGGGGATTTAAGTCTAAGTACAAATATTTGAAAACAGTTAAGCTAGATTTTGAAAAGGATCACAATCTAAGCATGTTTATGGAAGTAAAGGGGTATCCTAGGTTATTTACGATATGGATCACATCAATGCAATACCCGGTATGACACTCCTCAAAGAGGGGATACACGTTGTATTAACGCACACTACCAGAAAATGAGCCTATGGCAACGCATGGAAAACCATTCCAATAGGTAAGCAAACCGTTACCATAGGTGTATTGTAAGGGTTCAGTGCCCGTCCCGTGAGATGTCGTGCCTATAGAGCTTATGGAACGATTTTTGTAACGAGTTTCACTCATCCTGTTGGAACGATTAGTCTGGTCAACAACAACGGTTAATAACTGTTACCATAAAGTTAAATGCAACGGTCAATAACTGTTACTATATCTATTAAACCGTTACAAGTATTACAGAAATGGCAATAATTTCTTTAAGATATTATAACGGTTGAATTACCTATTACAACGGTTTTTAGATTATTTTGGAACGTTTTGCAGGTCCTGTGTTAACGATTCTATGACATACTGCAACGGTTTTTAGTTATTTTGAACGGTTGGCATGTCCTATGGCAACAGTTGGACTACCTATTGCAACCGTTTTTATATTATTTTGGAACGGTTTGCAAGTCCTATGGCAATGGTTTTGTTAGCTGCCCCTATATATATATATATATATACAATAAACTACAAAACACTAAAATTTATATAACCAATAACATACATTTGATATTTCAAGATCAAAAGTTTTAAAATGTTTTGATAACAAACATTTCTAGAAACCGCCATATGCATCTACAACAATCAACAATTCAAAATTCAAGTAAGGTCTAGATCTTCATCACTGCCTTCGTCTTCCATCTCTTCATCTACTCCACCTACAAAAGAGTATAAAGTGAGATTTGCAAAATGGATTATGCTCAGACAAAAGATAAATATAAATACAAGTTTATGAAGCCAAGAACACTGCCAGGCCTTGTGTCTGGATCCTACCTTCCATTGTCTAAGTTTCCTGTTAGAACTACAAGACAACTTCAGTGACCTCTAAAATGACAGTAACACAAAAATCCTATCCATCTTTGTCCTTTAGTTGATCAGCAGAAAAACATATTGTGATGAAACTGAAACAACACAGAAATGTCATCTAGGATTTGCAGATTCTCAGGACAACAACAATTAGGCTTATAGAGAAACAAATCAAAATCTTAACTTCACAATTATAACATCACGTACTATAACGGATTCTGTTACATCCGAGTTCTGCAATGTCCAAGGCACTTAGCAAAAATACAATGCACGAGGAACCCAAACATTTATTGCTCTGAAGGATGGTTTGGAGTAGTAAAAGAACTATTGTATGGAAACTATTGGATGGAAGAGGGTACAACTAGAAAAAAAGGAAAACATAAGACAAAGAGCATATTGCCAACTGAAGATACAATGTGATCGTAATCTTCTTCACTATTTAATTAGTTTTCCCTCCGGGAACTAGCTGTAAGAAGAGAAATCTTACTCAATCTATTTGACTATGGATCACTGGTAGTCTGGTGCAAATCAAAGAGCTATAAGCTAAACCTTTTTGCTTTATAATAAGTTGGTGATTAATAGGTTTCAGCAGTTTGCATAGTTTTCTATTTTTCAAAGCCATGGAACTCCTTTTCCGAACTCTTAAACATCTATATTAGTTTCTAAAAGAAACTATATAGGAAACGAAAGATACAGATTAAATTATTTCAAACGAAAGATACAGATTCAAATCCGCACAAGTGTTAAGTGATCAAAGGCTGAAAAATTCCACCACAGGTCATTTAAAAGCAGAAAGCGCAAAAAGGACAAGCTTGGCTCTTAAGCTGCTGCTTCTCTCTAAAACATCCTTACAATATTTTCCACATGCAGACTTATCACAACATCCACTCCTGCTTGCCAAATTCTTGGTGAAATATGCTCCTACATGTTCTCTTATTCTCCCAACTTAATATAAGAAGTCACCTACTATCATCTAGTATAGAAATGTATCATGGTTCAACTGTATCAACTTAAAGAGCTACGAGAAGCTATTACTAGGTAGAGAGCATTTACTAGGCTTCCTATGGTACTCGAGCAAAAGTTAAAAAGAAAGAAAGGAGAATAGAGAATTTGTTAAAGTATTTAAGCAGAGAGAATTTACTAGGCTTCCTATGGTAGTTCACAATTGAGGTCCTAAAAAAGAGGAGAAGAAGAGGAAAGAGAAGACGTGTAACATTTATGGACTAACCTTGATTGTTACTGCCAGCGGATAGACGATTGATTGTATGAATAGCACTTTTTTGTGCAACACAACTTCACACGTGCACGAGCACTGAATATTAGCATGTCAGGATCAAGTCTTAAATCAGGGTTGAGACGTTGAAGTCGTGTAACGACATTCATCGTAATATCTTCTTCCATAGCATCCTTTTGAAGCATTTTTTCCTTTTCTGCATTGAGCTTTTCCAGCAATTTTTGTTGCATCCTCTCTTCCATTTTCTCAATTTTTTGTTCCATTCTCTCATCAGTAGCATTTAGAGAGAATCCAAAATCTCCTTTTTTTCTTTTTTAAGACAGTCTTGTTAACTCCCCATCCATACAATCTTACCCGACCTGGGTGCTCAGGTCCCATGACTGATGCAAACGCGTCAACTGAATCACTGCCATCTCCACTTTCTTGAGTTGATTGTATTCTATCCATTTCAGCCTACAAACCAAATGCAAAAGAACAGAGTTTAAGTAAATAAAACTAAGTCGATAATTAAGAAAAAATAAATAATCACGACAAACGTTAAATTAGAAATTTCTTACAATTTTACTAATTGTATTCTCATAAGAGCCTTTGTATACTCGACCCGATTTTCTTTTTCTTGTAGCCACAGAGATGTCCTTACTTGATAGAATCCGAAGTATCAACCATTTCTTTCTTTTTTTCCTAGTAACATGAAAACTGGTATAATCATCTTCTCATGCAAAGTTAGCAAATTCATACTTAAAGAAAAATAAGAGAAAAATCAAACCTCGATGATTCGAGCAAAACTTTTTTTGCCAGTAGTGTGTGGATGCTTAACTTTTTTCGATTCTCGATATTGATTTCAGACGTTTTCTGCAAACAAACAAGCAAAGATTGACAAGACGAATTTTACGATGACAAAAGGTATTATAAATACAAGTTGAGATTTTTGTAATGAGATTAGTGTTTATACATCCAGGCATTAATATTCACTATAAGATCATTCCAGAACATTAGTATCGCAGGAAAGAAAAGTGATTTATGTGTCTGTAAATAAGTTTACAGAAAAGCTGCCTGTTAGATTGATTTGCAGCTTTACAGGTTAATACCAATTTTCTGATAAGGTAAGGTAATTTTATTCAACAACATAACCAAGAAGGTACTGTAATCAGTACCAAAAATTGAACTTGTTTCGTCCTACAAAATAAGGGAGTCAAACAAATCCATAGTATCTATAATGCTAGTTATTTTCTTTTAGCTAATACACAAAATTTTGCATGCATCTATATTTACACAAGTAATAGGATACTTGTGCAAGAACCTGGATCCTGGAATACTTGTGCAAGAACCTGGAACCTGGATCAAGGACTACCATCTAAGGTGGTCTGAGAGGTTCGTGCATTAGCAGCAGAACCTAACATAATGCACTTTGGAATTCACAGCCAAGAAAATATATTTCTTTGTCTCAACTAGCAACTGATATATAACGTAAACCACTCACTGCAAGTAACTCATTAAACAGTCCTAGCAACCTGGCCATTATGCCTTTTGCTTCCTGTAGATTTTTAACTCAGTCAACAACTCTAAACAACTAAGGAAGTAAAAGAAAGCAAAGGAAAAAGAAAACACAACCACCAACTAACTGTAGCCCAAGTTACAACCCCCTCCGCCGGTCAAACTCAATCTTGCCCCAATGTTTCTACACCGATTTTAAGTAACTTAACATTAAAGTGAAAATGTGTGTCACGTAATTAATACTATGCAATTATTGAACTAATCTAAAGACTTAAACATAAGATGTGTATGACATAAGCCCAAAAGAGATTTTCGAATCTGGACAATTTATTAGACCCTATTAACTTTTACAGATAGAACCCCAACAACCCTACTACCCGCCCCCTCCCAACACACAGACATACACCCCACTGCCACCTCCTTCTCTTATATCAGTAGAAGCTCATTTTTTCTTGTCTTTACAAAAAAACATTTACAGGAAGTAGAAAGAATTGAGGAGGACATGAAGTTTAGTAACATACGGATCATTTGATCAGCTGTTGAGCAGATGTTGGTAAACATAAAAAATCAATCTTAGTTTCAAATAACGAAAAGGAAATACCTTGGCGGTGTCGGAGTTCCAATATTCAAGAAGATCTTTGAAGTGAGCCTCCAGAACATCTTTCGGCATATTCTCCATTAGAAGCTCGTCATTCTCATATGCTTCAAAGTTCTTTCTCTTCAATTGACTTTTATACTTTCTCCAAGCACTACAAACCGAATAAAAAATCCATCTCTTGCCTCTTCAGGAATGTCATATTTTTTCTAAAAATTTATTGCAATTAGGTTAGTATAAGAAAATGTGAAATATCATCAACACTTATTGAACATTAGGAACTTCAAACCTTGACATATTTCCAAATATCATTTTTTGTATCTACTTTCCTCCAATCAAATACATTAAGAGGATAAAAGGTCTCATTCCTTCCTAATGTACCGAGGAAGCTACCCAACTCTTTCACAACTTCATCAGTAGGACCAATGGGTTGATCTAACTCATTTAGCACTATTATTTTACGGTCCTTCCTTCCGTGCACCCTTTGTGTTTGAGTTGGGCCTCTTTTTCTTTTTGGCGCAGAAGGGCCTGCACTAATACAAAAAAATCATAATCACCAATCACAGCTATTAGTTAATTTTATGATTAAAATTTATATATACTTGCCTGGTTCCTCAGATTGCTCAATTGCTTCATGATTGGTAGAATCTTCTTGTAGATAAATTGCTTCATCATTGGTAGTATCTTCATGCACATCTTGTGATGTAGGAGTGATGCAATCCATTGGCATTTGCCGCACTTGTTCGTGTACTCCTTGTGTTGTAGAAGAGGTAGAAATCAATGGCACTTGTTGTACGTTTTCTTGCAATTGAGATCTTTGCGAAACATTTTCATTTTCACGAAAGGTTTTTTTGTTGTCAGTGATTGCTTTCGTAAAAATGCAAGTGTTCGAGATTCTGATTGTCTTTCTTCATTTTCATTAGACCTTATAGCTTGAAAGGTTCTTTTGGTTGTCAGCGAAGAAACCTTTTGGTTGCGCAAAGATGCAAGTGATCCAGCTGCAATGCGATTGGATATTTTTTCGATTTTGCTTGAGCACCCTTCTTGATTCATGACCGTTAAAATCTCTATCAGATTGAAAAAAGCAAACACGAAATAGGTTAGCAAAAGCATTAATAGAAAGTAATTATAAGTAATTTCTGAATCAAATAAATATCAAATAGGTTAGCAAAAGCATTAATAGAAAGTAATTATAAGTAATTTCTGAATCAAATAAATATCAAATAGGTTAGCAAAAACATTACCAGGATTATATTCCCGAAAATAATATCAGTTCTCTATCAATTAATTTAGCAGTAGCAACAAAGTTAATAGATCCCAAATCCTGCAAAATTGAAGCATTTAAGAATAATAATCTACAAGATATAAACAAAAATAATCTTACTTATATATATATGCATTTACACTTACTCAAAAAAGAATTTCATAACTTTCTTATTTAATCATCTCCTTCCATCCAGTCCCAATCAGTATCATCAAACTCATCCTCCTCTTCCGATTCTATAATCATATCATGTGAATCTTGTGCATTAGTTGAAATATCAACGGGTACATCTTCTCTTGACCATCTAACGTCAACATCAAGTAATCTAGTGGAGGGATCAATGTCATTATTAGGTTCCTTCCAAAATGCGTCCCAATATTGGGACAATTCTCTTCATCTAGATCATACAAATCAATAGGTACTTTATTCCTTGCATAATAAACATATTTTTCAATTGGATCCTCCACATAAAAAACTTGATAAACTTGTGATGCCAATACAAAAGGGTCATTTGTACTGCATAATCTATTGAAGTACACCCGAGTTAACCCATAATCATCTATTTCATTACGAAATCAATCACATCTAAATAGTACAACACTAAAATAACCCCAATAATCAACCTCCATAATATATTGAATAGCTCCATAATAGATAACCTCACCATCGATGGGATTTTGGTCTCTAGCACTAGCAAAACTATCAGTTGTTGCCGATAAAGTCACTCCATTATTTTGAGTCTTGCATCGGGAATCATGTTCTTTGGTATGAAATCAGTATCCATTAATAAAATATGCAGTATATATTTTGGCCACCATATTGGGTCTTTTGGCTAGCCATCGTAAATAATCTGGCACTACAATATTTTTAACTTTCTCTTTAAACCAATTACTGAATTCCCGACTATGATTCCTCTCTCTTTCCCATGCATTTGATCTATTGTGATTAACAATTAAATTCTTATGTTCCCTACAATCATGAATATTTCAAGTTTAATCATATAATAAATAAATATAAAATATAAATAAAATTTATCTTAGTTGATAAACATTTCCATTTGCTCATCTCCAGTATTGATAAGTACATATCGATGTGCTTCAACACATAACTGTTAATCCATGCGAAAAGTATTTTTTTTCTTACTTCCAATTGGATGGCTTACATTAGGGAATAAGGGTGACAAATTTTGAGAGCACTCATCATCCACAGTTTGGTACCTACTGAATTTTGTCTTCATGCCATCATGTAGGTATCTCGAACAAAAAGTCAAGCACTCATCAGCCAAAAAACCCTCTGCTATTGACGCTTCTGGACAAGATCGATTGCGTACAAACGCCTTGTACTTACATAGGTTTCTCTCAATGGGATACATCCAACGAAGATGAGCCGGACCCCAAGCTTAATTTCATTCACCAAATGAACAGGCATGTGGCATTATGTCAAAATATGTTAGATGGAAAATGTTTTCAAGCTCACATGTTATTTCAACAATTTCAGATTGCATTTTTTCAAGATCTCTTTTTCTTATGACCTTACTACATACAGCTCTAACGAAATTTCCCAACCTAATCAAGGCCAATGAAATATTCTTGGGCAACACTTTTCTAACAGCAACCTGGAGCAAGCAATGCATCATAAAGTGAGTGTCATGACTCTTGTACTCTGATATTTTCATCTCCTTCACATGCACGCATTCTAAAATATTCGAAGAACACTCTTTTGGTAACTTAGCATTTTTCATGACAGTACAAAATAAACTTTTCTCGCTTGGTTTCATGTAGAAACAAGATTTAGCCAAACTTATAGTTCCATCATTATTTGTTTTTTGCTGTAGCTCCTTTCATATCCCCATTTCTTGCAAGTCATAGCGAGAATTTTCATGGTCCTTTGACTTTCCATCCATTTCCAATAAAGTCTCGAGCAAACTATCACATATGTTTTTCTTAATGTGCATCACATCAAGATTGTGCCTCAATTTGTTATGCACCCAATATGGCAATTCAAAAAAATATATCTTTTTTTCCACGGACCCTTAGCACTCCGAGGCCTTTTTTAGTTCCCTTTCCAAACACTTCCTCACCCGACAAAGAGCAGGTGGAAGTATGTGCTCCTCTTTATCGTCAAATGACTTCTTATCTCTTCGGAATTGATGATCAAGAGGGAAAAATCTTCGATGACCCAAGTAACACATCTTGTGACTATGTTTGAGATATTGAGAGCATGTGTCATAATTGCAAGTGGGGCATGCCAATTTCCCCTTAGTGCTCCATCCTAAAAGCATAGCTAATACTGGAAAATCACTGACTGTCCACAATAAGGCAACACGCATTCGGAAAGTTTGGTTGGTTACCGCATCAAAGGTGTCTATCCCCGTTTTCCATAGATCCTTCAATTCTTCAATTAATGGTTGTAGGTACACGTCTATATCATTTCCCGGAGACGATGGACCTGGAATGATCATAGACAACATTATATACTCTGGCTTCATGCAAATCCACAGTGATAAATTGTAGTTCATTAACATAACAGTCCACGTGCTATGAGAAATGCTCATCGTCCGAAACGGGTTGAAACCATCACTTGAAAGACCCAATCTAACATTACGAGGATCGCTAGAGAAATATGGGTATTGTAACGACCTAGCCGGTTGTTTTATGTATTAGGATCCTGTTCCTGTAAATGAAACCTTCCATAGTGGCCATTCGTGCTTTATGACTTGTGGGAGCGGGTGATTCAGGATTTGGGAATGGTTTGGATGGTTTAGGAACACTTAATTCCTTAAAGATGGCCCATTTGGCCAAGTTTGACTTCGGTCAACATTTTGATAAAATAACCTCGGAATCGAGTTCTGACGGCTCCAGTAGCTCCGTATGATGATTTCGGACTTGGACCTGTGTTCGGTTCGGGTTTTCGAGGACCCGGGAGCATTTCGGCGCCCGAAATGGAAATCAGGATTTCCTTATATTTGAATTTTGGCTTGGGACGTGATTTTATGTTATCGAGGTCCGAACAAAATTCCGGGACCATGAATAGTTCCGTATAGTCATTTATGACTTGTCTGCAAAATTTGAAGTCATTCCGAGTAGTATAGACGCGTTCGGCGCAATGAAGTGAATTCTAGAATTTCTTAAGTTCTTAAGTTGATTCAATTTGGTTTTGGGGTTGAATTTTGAGTTTCATTGTTTTTTTTCATGTTCCGTATGTTCGAGCGAGTCTGTATCATGAATACAGACTTGTTGGTGTCTTTGAACGGCGTCCCGAGGGGCTCAAGTGAGTTTCGGACCCCTCAGAGTTAATTCCAAAACACCAGAATTTTTCTGTCTGTTTTTCTTCAGTGCGTTTGCAGGCCATCAGCTGCAATCGCACAAGAGGTTGGACTTGGGGTGGGAGAATGACATGTGCGATCACACAGGGTATTTTTTACTGGGCCCTTTTTGTTCACCGCCATCGCACCCCTCACCCCCGCGATCGCACAAAGCTACTTACCGACCCCTGCTGCTACTCTCTACGATTGCCAGCCTATAGTTGCGATCGCACTTTACTTCTGGAGGGTCCTGGGCCATTGCCCTGTGCGAACGCACTGGCCCAGCTGCGATTGCATAGTACAAGCAGCTAGGAAATGTATCTTAATACGAGACCCAGCCCGTTGTCCTCCATTTTCATCTTTCTCCTCAAGGTTTTGACATTTCAAGAGGGTGTTCCACCATTGTCATCAAGGTAAGTTAATTCCTTAGTTTTCATGATTTTAACATCAATTCCTAATGAAATTCCCTTCTAATTATCCTAAAAATTCATAGAAATTGATAGAAATTTAGGGATTTTGGGAAGTTATGAATTGTCCCTTTTTGCCATGAATTCTAGCAACAACTTGCATAATTATGATCCTTAGACTCCGGGTAATTGATTCCTTCAAGAAATTTCGAAATCCGAATGTGTGGGCTCAGGGTCGAAATTCTGAAAACCTTCAAGAATGCTTAATTTTGGGATTTCTTATTAAATCTCCTTCTTTGAGCTTAGAATTTATTCAATTATACTATATTTTCCTAGTTGTGAGCTGTCGAGTGTAGATTTCGGAGATTTGGGCGCATCCTTGATCCGAGGGGTGATATCGTCACTAGGTGAGTCTCCTTTCTAACCTTGTAAGAGGGAATTGTCCCCATAGGTATTCTATGTGTTGTATGTATTTGTTTTGGGGGCTACGTGCGTACCACGTGACGAGAGTCCGTACGTAGCAACTACATGTGTTATTTCCGGGTAGTTTAGGACCACAACATGCCTTGTATTCTGCCTTGAAATGAATTTTATTTTATAAATTCTTGCTTGATATATCATTGTTATCCCTGATTATTTCATTGATTAAATATTTGGAAAGATTTGATAAGTGAAGTAGACTTAATGTTTTGTGTGCGCATGTTGTCGCTTTCCCATTTACATGCCGCGAGCGACAAGTAAATCTTCCTTCACTCTTAGGGGAGCAGGCCGTACGCCACGACAGATTTTATAGTGCACTCTTGGTACGGGCCAGTCGATCCCCGGTAGTGCATCGGGATTTAATTAAGAATGTACTCTTGGTACGGGTCGGTCGATCCCTGCCAGTGCATGGACGAAGTTACACTATGATATGATATGATTACATTGATAGACGCACTCTTGGTACGGTCCAGTCGATCCCCGGCAGTGCATAGCTATTCTTCACTATGATATGATATGATTACATTGATAGACGCACTCTTGGTATGGGCCGGTCGATCCCCGGCAATGCGTAGGCAGGATTATTGTTAAGCATGCACTCTTGGTACGGTCCAGTCGATCCCCGGCAGTGCATAGCTATTCTTCACTATGATATGATATGATTACATTGATAGACGCACTCTTGGTACGGGCCGGTCAATCCCCGGTAGTGCGTGGGCATGATTATTGGTAAGCATGCACTCTTGGTACTGGTCGGTCGATCCCCGATAGTGCATAACTATTTTTCATTATGACTCCAGCCTGTTGTCTTATCCTTGTGTGCACATGACTATTTGGTGTTGTTCCTGATTTACGATTTAAGGCAGTATTGGGAAGAAGAGAAATTGGAAATTGTCATTTGCTTTCAGTACTTACCAGAAAACCTTGTCTTTACTTCATTGTGATATATTGCTTACATGTCTACTATTTTCCTTATATTCTGCTTTATGTTAATTGTTGGACCTTAGTGAGTATCGAGTCGACCTCTCGTCACTTCTTCTTCGAGATTAGACGGGATACTCACTAGGTACATATTTATTTATGTACTCCTGCTGCACTTTCTTTTCTTTTCTGATATTGATAGTGTGGTCATACTTCACGGTGAGCTGCTTTCCCGGCGACTTTCTAGCAGCACCCTGGAGTTTCTTTTGTTATACTCTCTGTCTATTTCATTCAGACTAAGACTCTGTATATATTGTAGTCATTGTATATTCAGTAGTTGCCCGTGACACTCGTGACACTAGTTCCTGGCACACACGCAGTTTGTATTTTGGGTTTGGGCTGTGTATCTATATATGTGTTTCGGTTTGGCCCTGTGCCTTCCTATTTGTATGATTTTAAGGTCGCATTATGCTAACAGTATGTTAATTGTTTAAAATTGGTAATTTCTCACATGTTTAGATCAGACGGGCAAGGGGATATCATCTAGTGTTTCCATATTGGCTTGCCTAACCCCGTCATTGGGCGCCATCGCGACCTGAATTAGGACTTGGGTCGTGACAGGTGCAAAGAATCAAAATCCTTCCAAGCTTCCCCATCAGCAGGATGTCTTATATTCCCATCATTGAGTCGTTCATTAGCATGCCATCTCACCGTAGCAGCCGTTTCAGGACACATGAATATCCTCTGAAGCCTAGACTTTAAAGGAAAGTACCTTAAAATATTTTTAGTGATTTTAGAGCTTGCATTAGTTAAAGGACCAGCATTCTTCCATCTTGAAGACCCACAAATAGAGCAATTTTCGGCCTTCTCATTTTCTTTCCAAAATAACATGCAATCATTGGGGCATGCATGTATTTGTTCATAATGAAGACCCAAATCTTTTATCATGTTTTTAGCCTTGTTGAAAGATTCTGGTACCTGAACAAAGGGAAATGCCTCTTTTATCAACTCTAACAAATCTGAGAAAGCCACATTACTCAACCCATGCAAGGATTTAAGCAAGTACAACCTAATAATAAAACTCAGTTTACTGAAATTTTCACACCCCGGATATAACTCTTGTTTTCCTTCCTCTAGTAATTTCAAATATTTCCTTGCTTCTTCAGATTGTCTTTCCCCAACTCCTTCTTCATCCCTTGTCTGACCCTCTATATTTCTAAATGTATCATGAAGCATTCCATCAATATCGTCACGCATGTGTAACGACCCAAATTCCCACCCTTTAGGCCGTGACTGCGCCTAACGTTGAACCCGCTAGGCCAGCCAACGTGTAACTTGCAATAACAATTAAAAATCATTTAGTACGAAATGAAATGCTAACTCATCAGCCTCGACCAATTTCCTTTACATTCCGAGATATTAGTGGGACATCTATTTAACCGAACATCAATAACAAACCTTCCCTAACAATAATCTTTCCATCATCAATAATATAAATAACAAGAACTTGAATGCGGAAGGGAGGGACATAAAAGCATAAGATAACGTAAACTTCCCAAAAATGGGGTGTCACAATCTCACGGACTAGCTACTAGAATACTAAATACAAGTCTGGAATAAAAATAC